>ML778168.1:174124-186301 GCA_009831015.1 Picea engelmannii | reverse complement strand
GATATTGTTGTTGATTTCTTTGACCTTGGAAATTCTGATTTGGATATTGTTGTATGTTCCCTCCACTGGTATGAGGGTTACCTTGATTGTTCCCTCTTCCTCTACTTCTTCCTCTGCCTTTCCCTCTTCTGAATGAGAACTGACTTTGGAAGGCATTGGAGATTGAATCATCTGTGAGATGTAGTCTTGTCTCATGTGTCACCAGAGAACCAATTAGTTCATCTGTTGAAAATTTTGACAGATCCTTGGATTCAAGGATGGCTGTGACAACCATTTCAAATTTCTTGGGAAGAATTCTGAGAATTTTCTCAACTATCCGTTGATTAGTGATCGTTTCACCAATCAATCTGATCTAGTTCACGATGCCCATGACTCTGGTCATGAACTAATCTACAGTTTCAGCCTCTGTCATTCTGAGAGTCTCGAATTGTTTCTACAAGGACTGTGGTTTAACTGTTTTTACCCTGTCATTGCCTTGGTAGGAAATTTTTAGGATGTCCTAGGCCTATTTGGAAGTACCAGCGCCTGTGATTTTCAAAAAAATTGAATCATCCACCGAATTCTGTATCTAGAATTTTTCTTTGTTTTCCTTGGTCCTCAGAGTTGCCTGAGCAATTCTCTGAGCATTTGTCATGGCAGTGAGGGCGGCTGGATCTAGTTCCACATATCCAAGATCCACTGGTTCCCAGTATTCTTGTTCTTGTAGGAACGATATCATCCGAAGAGACTAAAATTCGTAATTCTTTCCCAAAAGAATCGGACCCTGAGTCGGTCCTAGATTTCTAGACGATGCCATATATATAAAAAAATTCAGAAAAAATAGAGGATAAAATTTCGTATTTACCTCCGATCTCATAAACGCCGATTTCCGATGGTCGAGGGGAGCTTATCGGGCTTGAATTGGCCCTTTGGTCTCCTTGCAATGTGACCATGCGTCTTTCTTTTAAAGCGCTACGGGTTTTTCCCGTTTCTTTGGCTTACAAATCGCCGAAATGCGAAAAAACATCGCCTTTGGACTTTTCAATGGTCCAGATCTACAGTGATCGGACGGTCAAGATCGTATTGGGATATCGCGAATCGGGATTTCGTGATTTCTGATGTCCAGGTTGTCTGTCTCCTCGGTTCCACGATCGCCGATTTTTCGATGGCTCTGTCCTATCGGGACTTTTCCCGATGGCTCCGATCTGTGACACGCATCCTCAACAGATGGACGGTCATGATCTCTCCTCGCGATTTCGTGATATGTTATGTCCCAGACCTCTTGTCTCTAGGATCCGCAAAATGCCAAATCCCGAAAAAACCGATGAAGTCGCTTATCGGGACTTTTCCCGAAAGCTTCGATCTCTGCCACGCGTCCTGAATAGATGGATGGCTAGATTTGCATCGGGGATTTCACTGGAAAGAAACCCGATCACTTGTTCTCAGGTTTCGCGATTTTCCGAATCCTGATATGCTGATTGGCGCTTTCCTCTTCGGGACTTTTTCCGAGTCCCCGGATTTGCGCCACGTGTCCTTGAAATATGGACGGTCCTGATTCAGCCTCGGGATATCGCGACTTGTGATGCTCCAAATTACTGTCACATTGAAACTCCGAATGCCGATACATTGATGGTGCCCTCGATGTCCGCCACGTGTCCAGGAGATATGGACGGCTAAGATCTGATCAGGATTTCACGTATTGCGATTTTGCGAGTTGCAATGTCAAGTTTCTTTGACAGCTTGAAACACCGAATGCTGAAATGCCGACGGGCACTACGATGTTCTCCACGTGTCCAGACAAATGGACGGATGAGATGTTATCGCTATATCGCGTATCGTGATTTCGCGAGTTGAGATGTCAAATTTGTTTGACAGCTTGAAACCCGGAATGCCGATATGCCGACGGGCTAATCTGCTACCACCTATCCTGTGAGATGGACGGCTGTGATCGTTTCGGGATTTCACGATTTTGCGTATCGGAGTTTTTTGGAGAGAGGATTCTTTCGCTCCTCCAACTCCCGATTCCCGATTTTGCGATGGGATAGGATCTCGCCACGTGTCTCTTGATCGGACGGTCAAGGTGACATCGGGATTTTGCGACTTCACAAGTCGAAATCACTCCTGTGCACTGTAGAGGTCTAAACCTCGTGCACCTTCTCGCTGATCCAACGGTTGTTGGTCCTTTGCGCAAGATCTGACGGATGAAATGCATTCGCCTTTTTCGTGCTCTCCTTCTTCCTTTCTGGACTGGTTTCCTGCCTCATATCTGTTCACAGGATGACTCTTATGGCCGCAATGGCGGTTCCTTGCGTATTTGACGCGATCTTTCTCGAATTTAACGAAATTTTCTCCTGCGGAAGAAAAGATTCGTGAATCTTTCAAAGATTTGAAAGAATTTCATGAATTCTTCGTTCTGTGCTTCAATCTTTAACAGATGTAAGGGAAATTTTTGAGTTCTTTAAAATTTCTCGCCTCCTCTGGCTTTTCTTCATCAATCTTTGACGATTTTTGAAAAAATTACAAAAATCTTTAGGATTTCTTCTTCTGTGAACTCTTGGTCCAGGATCTTTCGAGTGTTGTATGCTCTACTTCCTCCGCAAGCTTCTTACGGTGATCTTTAAACAGTATTGCAGACAGCTTTCCAAGCCTTGTGAAAAAGATGTGTCGCGTGCTCTCAAGATGCGTGTAAGCTCTACGCTATGAGGATCGTGTTGCTCTCCCAACTGTGTGAAGAGGCTTACTGCTGAAGCTCTGATACCCTGATAAATTTTGGAGCAAAGAGAAATGCAGAGAGAAGAGAATAGAACAGTATATTGAAAATGTATGAAGAAGTACAGAAAGTACAGAAGTAAGTTGAAGAACTGAAGCACACCCACAATAGGGAATAGCTGAGCTTATATATGCTCAAGAAAGACAGAAATAGAAAGTACAACTGTCCAGTACAGCTGGCAGTGTACGGTCATACTGTTGAGGGTACAATATATTTAACAAGCAGTGTCCCCAGTGACAAAGGAAAGGCAGGGGAGAAGGTCAAAGATCGCCGTAGAGCAGGAGACAACACCTTCTGCAATGCCCATTGCTGCCGCTTGAAATGCCAATGCTAACACTGGGGCTTTCCATACTGTGTTCATCCTCATATTCAAAGGTAAACCCTAAATATCAAAGGAATCGAGAGAAGGCAATGCCATGGTATGCAGCATAACCCATATATATATAGATAGTTTTCATGCCTGAAATGGTTTAGATTTCGTGCTAGACACGATGGATTGATGTGTAACTCAACTGTTAGCGCGAGGAGAGCAGATATCTTTCTTTTCAGATTTTGAGGAGAGTAGATAGACTTATTTGAATATCAGTGTTTTGAGCAGTAACCCTTCCTATTTTGAGATAGTGGGATAGGCTGTAGATTGAATGTAATGGCTGTAATTTTAGTCATAAGTAGACGAATGACACCTATATCAACCAACCCAAAAATGTTATTCCTGAATATATTTGCAGATCTCTCTTTGCTGTACTGTTATATAGTGGAGGCTGTCGAATTCATGTTTCATGCTTAAAATATGATTCGTGATGGAGTTGGCGACGATTCTTTCAATATGTAGAGATTTGAATATTGGACTTCCAGAGGGTTCACTCAATACGTAGAAGTGAGATTCCCGTCATTGAGCATTACAAAGATTTGTTTTTATTTATTAAACGACATTTGTTGAGCCACTAATTCAGCGAGGATGGGGCCATTACATCTAATCACAGTAAATTAGCAAACGAGCAATAATCACAACAAAGTAGCAAGCAATAATCACAACAAATGTATGGTGTTAGGCTTCAATATCAATTATTTCTATCATTGCCTACAAGTTAACAAAAATGCTATAAAAACACCTTAAAAATATTATTTCTATCAAATGGATTCAAAAGGTTCTACACCCTAATTTTTCAAACTAGGACTTGCCACTAAATGTATAGTATTCCAGATATAATGTGTAGTATATTATGTTATATTATTTCTTATATTTTTTTATATTATGTTATATGGTTTCTTATGTTGTAATGATGTGTTGTTTTATTCATCAAGGTTTTGTTAAATTTTGTTGAGTGTTATTATTATTATATCAGTGTAGTGTTAATTGGATTATCCATGAGAATCCATCCTATTCATCCCATTATTGTACAGAGAACCAAACTTATTTCATACCAACACATTCATTAATCTTGTAAAAAAAACAAAATTAATCTCGTACCCACACATTCATTTTCACACAAACAAAACTAATTCTTGAGGACCAATCTCTGAAGGTGTTTCTTTGAAGTCTTTACCTTACATCATTTTCTCTAATAGGGTTAATTAGGAATGTGGTGGAGTTGTTTAGGTTGACCGATTTGAATGTTATTTTTGGGTAAATTCCATGTTTACTTTTAGTTTGCCTTGTCCTTTAATCTAGTTTCTTTAATTTAGTTTTCACTTAGTTTAGGGAACCACTACAGGAATAAGCCATTGAAGATCAAGATCTAACTTGGGAGATGTGATCTTGTGATTCAGTGTTAAGCTACCTCTTATAGTATGAATTTTCATTTGAACTTGTCTTACTTGAATTCATTAATGTGATCTTGTGATAGAGTGTTAAGCTACATCTTGTAGTGTGAATTTTCATTTGAACTTGTCTTACTTGAATTCATTACATTTTGAAGTGTGTTTGTTGGATTTAGAATAGGCTCGACTAGGCTCCAATCCTTCATTTCCTATGCTTGCACCTCTAAGTCTACGACTCCCGGTTGACAATTTAATGTTGGGAATTAATTCCTCATATATTTTACCCCACATTTTTGGCACCATTTCTCGGGAGGTGCTAAATGGATTGAGATCTAGGTAGATAGGTTTCCTTGAATTTACATAGCCTAGTGGAGGACAAGACTGTAAGACGGGAGGTAAGAACCCGGGCATCCACTTTAGTGGGTCTCTACCCAAACCGAGGTATAAGTGTGTTTCTTTTGATACAAGTGTGGTTTTCTTTTCAAATTCTGCAATTAGTTTCTATTATTTCTTATGGTTTGCTTAAAATTTAATTAAGTATGTAGTTAGTTTTCATTTCATTTTTCATCAAAAATATTAAAAATAAAAAATATTTTGGGTGTTGTAAGAACCCCATGAGCTAATCCATGTGTGATATAGGACCCATCAACCAAGAATATGGATTCAAACATGACAATGAGTTTGGAAGAACTCTCTCAAATCCTAGCAACAACTAGGATATCTTCTTCAGAGCACATCTTGACAACAGTGAGGAACTTATCTACTTATCTAAAAGACATAGAAGAACCCAAGTCCTATGAACCATTATTTCATTATATAAGACAATATAGGACTTGGGACAACATTATTTCATTTCCTATTACCTCCCTACACTTTGTTTGTTTGAAAATTCTTCTTTAACTTTTATTAGTTTTCCCTACAATTTTTCAGAACTATTTTCCTTACTGGAATTTACAATTTAGACAATTATTAATAGGGTAAAACTAAAAAGAAAATAAATTCAAATATCAAACCCAAGAGTTCTTGACGTAACCAATCATTTTCAACATAATGAATCATTTTTCAGTTCTTTTATATATTTCTTCTCCCTTATTTATACAAAATTTTAGACCATTTATTATAACAGTAGTTCATAAGTCTTGTTTTTTAATTATGGGATTACAGAAAGTTAAAATTCCATATTATAAGACCCAAAATAGTAGAAGGAGAGTACATGATGTTTCTACCCATGGAAACACTACTATAATCCTATGTGAAGAATATGACCTTAGGGACTAGAGGTACTTTGGGTTATTCTCGAATGGCCTTGTCCACGACACATTAAGTTAATTTAACCATGACATGTCTTTGGACTACTCTAAATACATAAGTCTATTCTTCATGTGAACAATGTTTTATGGGAAAATTGTAGAATATATTCTAACCTAATACCATCTTTTCCCATAAAAAAGGTTTTCAGAGCTGCTCCTCCATTCACCCATGAAAAATAAAACTATGAAATTCTTAAGGGTGAATTTTTGGACAAGAGCCTTTGATGGAAAATGGGTGTAAGAGGCTAACCCGTCGGGATACTCAATAGGTCTACTTGCAGCGGGTACTAGCCTATGGTATAACTAGGAAACCCCATCAAGGTATTGAACATGCTCGTGGGAAATGGGACATTCTTCCTTGGGGGGGATATTTCTTAGATGTCAAAATTACCCCATCGAAGTATTGAACAAACTTGTTGGCAATGGGTTCTGATTTTGATATGCCTAATCTATATTTGTTTGTATGAACAATATACTTGTGTAAATAATTAAGAAGAAGCACGCATGGTTGAACTAAAGGTTAAATAAAATCCATCTATTTGTCATTTGAGAGTAACCCAAAGTTGACCTTAAGACCCTATCATCCAATTCATACTATATCTAAGATGTACTATCTTAAGAGTGGGACCATGATCTTAGAAGCTTAATATACTCAACTGTGAAATTTATCTTTATTACTTGAATGACTGTAAATCTTTTTAGAGTGAAAAAGGTTGACTAGTTTCCTATGGGGTTTTCATTTGTTGAGACTGCTAATACTCTTGTAGTTTCCTTCCCAAAGGAGAAGAACAAAATGCATACTCTAATTTATTCAGGGCTCTCTGAACATAAGTATTGCTAATCTTTTGATGAATTTTTTTAATCAAGGAAATAGAAATATTTTCTATAGAACAAAAAAGTTGATTATACATTTTTGTGGGTTATGCTTGAATTATCTCAGTTAGTCATAGAGGGGGAATACTCATAAGTGACCTTCCCAAATTGTTCAAATCTAAATTTTCATTGGATGCAATTCATGTTATGATCAGTTTATTATACAATCTTGTGATTTTCTCTCTTTGTAGTCAGGATTAGCAATCATGGACTTTGTGACCACAATTCATTAAAAGCTCTCAGATTTTTGTTCTTAGCAACTTTTGGATTGGTATCAACAAAAGTTGGTAGCAATTGTTTTCTTATGCCACTCAGTCTTAATCAGTTTTCAGGAGGACATGAAAAATCTTAGGTTTGGGGGAGATGTCCAAATCTTCAGAGTCTGTCTTCAACATCTTTAGCATCTCCAGCATCTTCAGTTCAACTAAGTCGATTTTATTTTCAGGATCTAGCAAATTAGCTTATGTTCTCTTCATCTCTCATCATCTTTTTTGTAGCTCTCATAAGCTTCATTCTCTTCAGTAGTTCTCTACATTTATCTACCTCATCTTCATCTTTTAGTAGTCCACATCATGATTCCACATATCTTGCATCATGTTCTACATAGTTTCCACTTTAGCGTGCATCAATTAACTTGAGGTAAAACATGTATAAATTTCTTTAATTTACTAATAATTTTGAAAACATGATGCATAACTACTATCACCTACTCCACACTCCACTACACATTATTACCACTTAGAAAGTACCATCACAACTACTCACCAAACCTTCCATTTTCACTCCACCAGTCATAATGAAAATTATACTCTGATCATAAGACCAAGCAATGAAAAGAAAATATGTGGTATACAAATACAAAAACAAAGGAGCATCTATAATGTCTTCTCCTTGTACACCATAAAACATTCCTAAGTCATTTGAATGATTTTGAATAAGAGGATGAAGTCATGGTTGTATATTCAAGAAAATAACCACATGTAAATCTTGATCTTAGAATGAATATAGGATACATAGTATAAAGGTGTCCAAGTTCTTACGACCACCATCCCCGTCATTCCATATTCTCCACACTCATACCATTCACTATCACCCTCTCATAACCCATCCCTTGCTTGTCCTCCATTTTCATGATAATTTTGTTTCTCTGTTTTAAATCAATCTGTGACAAAATAATTAGTTTTCATAGTGTCGCTACACAAGAACCAACACCTACACAAAGAAACAATGTCACATAAATTCATATGCACACTATCATGAGTTCAACTTGTTTGCATGAGGACATGCAAATTCTTGGGTTTGGGTGTGTGTTGAGCTCCACTTTTTCCATGTTTTCCTCTATACAAAAACATTCATTATTTCACATTTTCATGCATTTCGTTGTTAATACACACCATAAACCCTAATTAAATGCCATTATTCGTCATTATATCGAGTGTGGTTAATACATCATCTTTTCTATGTTTTTAGTCATTAAATGACAATTTTATCATGGTTTATTGATGACAGTTCGTGAAGTGTGATTCTAGTAGTAGTATGATCAATGTTCTTATACCATAACTGCAGTTCATCATTTCTACACCAACATTGTCATTTTGGTACCCGTCATTGTTTAGCATAATCGCGCACTTTGAGGAAAAAATATGAAACATGGGTTTTCTCCACAATGACGGCGGCATACGGCCATGTGTGTCAAAATCCACCCACGTCGCATGTGTGGACTTCTAGCTGAGGGGGAATAATTCAGCCAAAATTAATAAAAGTTCTAGACAATAACATTCTCCCTCAATTTGTGTGCAAATAAAGAATAATATGAAGATTCTAAGACATGGGTGTTTCTCCCAGCATGGAAAATTAGATCTCACATGCATCATTTTCCAAACAATGGAACTGTTTATGAGTTATGAATGGTTCTTCTATTGACATCTACACAAATTTCGGGATGCGCCTAGGTTTGGAATTTAATAAGCAGTCAACGTATTACAACATGTTCAAGGTTCTGAGTTTCATGGTACTATTATGGTTTTAATATTTTCTAAAAATTGTATGGATGGTTTGATATATTCATTTATGTTCATTTATGTAACTGTTGTTTCATGAGAATGGAGGAGTTATTTCCATCTTCTAGATCAAGGATTTTTCATATAAATATGTCAATTATGTGAATCATGGGGACTTCTGTTTGTAATGTATGGGAAATGGTAGCAAATGAATAGACTTATTAAGGCAGTAAGATTGTGACCTACTCTTTTGTAAACGAAGATGATTTCCATTAATGAAAGTTCATTGATTCAGTGCATCGCTTCAACTTTATAATCGTTTTTTGTAGTGTTAGTCGGGTTGGGAAGGGCCCCTCAATCGTGGGTAACATTGTGTCTCTCCACTTTGTTAGTTAGATTGCAAGTGTGATTAATTTCCATCCAATTTATATTCTGGGTGCAATGTTTTATTATTTTTTTTAGGCTTGTTATTTGATTCTAGTTTTGTGTAGTTTTAGTTTGCTAATTTCATTATGAATCGTGAAGAGTAGTCCTCAAGCTAAAATACCCACAACTTTTGTCCTCTTCTTTGACTTCCATATTTCCCTCTATCTTTCAACTCATTTGTTATATATTGCTACGAATCCAACACTCAAGTCTCTCTCATGTCTGTCTCTACAAGCCATCTAATTACATCCACTATTCTACACCTTTATCCTCATCTTATCTCACTCCAATATCCAACACTTTCATTTCACCCATTGGTATTCCTGTAACACCGCAAACAACTTTGTAAATATTCACTCGTGTCATATATGTACGTAGGTTTTAAGGTTTTGTTTTATTTCATATACTGTGTCGTTGATATATGTTGTTTTTCATATAGTTTATTTAATAGTTTTGTTCTTATATGCATTGTCATTTGTTTTTTGTTATATAAGTTTTGTTGTCATTTGTTAATTGTTATTTAAACTCTTATGATGTGCGTTGTTATTTGATTGCTAATATATGTGTAATGTTGGTTAATTATACATTATTATGTTATAACTTTTTTTAATTGTTTATTCCTTGTGTATTTATTATATTTTGTTAATAGCCATAATGTGTTGTTATATGTTTTGCTAATCGTTTGTTTAAAAGTTTTTTTTATATGTTGTTTGTTATATATTTATTTTAATGTTTAGTTAATATTGTTTACATGTTTTTCATAATATTGTTTAGTTTGTTTTATATTATGTTATATAGTTTGTTATGTTGTAATTATTATATTTTGTTAGTAGCCATAATTTGTTGTTATATGTTTTGCTAATCGTTTGTTTAAAAGTTTTTTTTTTATATGTTGTTTGTTATATATTTATTGTAATGTTTAGTTAATATTGTTTACATGTTTGTTATAATATTGTTTAGTTTGTTTTATATTATGTTATATAGTTTGTTATGGTGTAATGATGTGTTCTTTTATTTATCAAAGTTTTGTTAATTTTTGTTAAGTGTTATTATTATATAAGTGTGAATGCAATGTTAATTGGATTATTCATGAGAATCCATCCTATTCTTGTACAAGAACTAAACTTATTTCATACCAACACATTCATTAATTTTGTAAATAAAACAAAATTAATCTCGTACTCACACATTCATTTTCATACAAATAAAACTAATTCTATATCTCCAATTTTACGTCGCTTTCATTTCGAGATGTATATTTTCTTGAGGACCAATATACGAAGCATGTTTATTTAAAGTATTAGTGTTATATCATTTTCTCTAGAGAGGGTTAATTAGGAATTTGGTGGCTTTCCTCTTAAAACCGTTAAATTTCACTTTAGGTCAGTAGCACACATACATAACGCCTTGAGTAACCTCATCCAATTGATCATTTTGAATGCTAGTTTAAATTAAATTCCACATTTACTTTTAGGTTTCCTTACTTGTCCTTTAATCTAGTTGCTTTAATTTAATTTTCTCGTAGTTTAGTGAATCACTACATGAATAATCCATTGAAGATCAGAATCTAACTCGAGAGATGTGATCTTGCGATCAAGTGTTAAGCTACATCTTGTAGTGTGAATTTTCATTTGATCTTGTCTTACTTGCATTAATTACATTTTGAAGTGTGTTTTTTGACTTTAGAATAGGCTAGACAAGGCTCCAATCCTGCATTTCTTGTGGTTGCACCTCTAAGTCTACGACTCCCTGATTGACAATTTAATATTCGGAAATAATAATGCATATATTTTACCCCACATCCATATTCCTAAATTTGGTGGTGTATTCTTGCATACACTACCCATGCCTTTTCCTGGAGTAGTGCCAATGGATCTATTGATCATCTACATACCTAATAGGGTATAATGGAGACTTAATGATGGTTTTGAAATCCTCCCAGTTAATTACTGGTGGATCACCCTCCAACCTAAGTGTTTTCATGTGAATTTACCATCGGGTTAATGCATGGTCCTCTAGTTTCAATTTGGAAAACAAAATATTCTACTCTTCTTCTATATGGTGGACATTGAAATAGACCTCTAATTGTTGTAACCAATCATTCAAATTTATTGCATCAATATCATCTTAGTATGGATTGATATCCACGTTTTCTTCAATTTTAAATAAACATTGTAAAGGGGTAAAGGCACTAAAACTTGGCTTCTCTTTCTTGGGATCTTTCCTCGACTAATTTTTTGGGGTATTTATTATCTCTCAGTTTTCCCACTGAAATAATATCTAAGTTGGATCCTCCAACCTCACCAAATAGTCTGATATGTTTTTAGAGCCTCCATGAGGAGGTTCATATTAGGAGAGATATCATCAAATTTCTCTTCTAGCCTCACAAATCTCTTTTCTCCTAAATCTCGAGGTTTTTTGTGAACAAACACATGTTCTATGGCTAGGGTTCTAAGACTTTCTTATTAATACAATTCATATATATTGAAGCTTTCCCAAATACCCCAAATAAAACTACTTTGATACCTATGTTGCAGGAAATGCCCCCCCCTCTGTTTCGGAGCCCAAAATGATATGGTATGCTGAAACGGGTACGGTATGGCCCCGAAATGCCGGCGTCCGTATCGTATGACATTTCTCGAAAGGGAAATGCCATACGGTATGACCACAAGTGTTTTGGGGCCGTACCGCACCTGTACGGCCAGGTTTTCATGAATTTCAAAGGAAACTTAGGCAAATAAAGGGGTCGTGGGGCCCCCAAAATTCCAGTTAATGTTAGTTAATGCCTTTTTGGCCTTCCCTAATTAGAACGAAGATTATTTTATGTGTTTTTGTTTTAATTAAAAAACCAAACTTCTAGATGTAAACCAAAACCCTAAATATCCTTCAATTGCTATAAGAAACCACTTGCTTCAGGGTAAAATCATGAAGCTGGGTAACACTTTTGCTTGTTTTATGACAAAAAAAACTGTATTTTCACAAGTTCTTCAACTTTTGGCATACAAAAGTATTTTTTTTATTTAGAATTTCACTTTACAGTAAAAAAAAAACTTGTAAA
>ML778168.1:150153-174074 GCA_009831015.1 Picea engelmannii | reverse complement strand
GATATGTCAATTTGACAATTGTTTAACAGTATGTTCGTTAAACATGAAATGAATGATAATGAGTTATTGTTTTCCACAACAATGTATCTGTTATTAAACTTATGTTTTTAAGAAATGAAATATACTGCAACAATCTACAGAGAATCTATTTTATTATGACTATAATTTTGAATCTAATGGATGAATATTATAATTTCTAGAAATTTTTTAAGTTGACCAAGTTGAAAATGTTGCATATTTTAAACACGTGTTTTTCTACACCTTGTATCTATCTTAATTTTTACTTAAAAGTAAAATCTAAAAATACCCTTTTGACGAGAACATTTTAACAATTATGAATATAATTTTTCCATAATTTTTCGTTGTGTATTTTTAGAGATACGTTTTTTTCATTTCACCGAATCATAATCTCACCTAAAAATATTATGCAGTGATTTTTTTATAAAATTAAATAAAATTAGATAAAAAACGATGAAAATGAAAACAAATTATACCCAATGAAAGTAGATTCAATTTTAAAAATGTTGGTATCAATTCTCAAACTAAATTCTGAGTATTTGTAGGAGTCTTCTACCTCCAAAGATGAAGTAAGATGGAGAGAATTTGCAGTTTCCTGCAAACAGTCCCATTTTCAAGTTTTTGGCCGAAATACTCTTTCGGACGAAACCTAGTTTTTAACGGAATCTGTTAAAAATAAACGTTTCGGCCGAAAATTATTTCGTCCGAAATATTCTTACCACGGGAAAATAACTCATCCAAAAAACATTGTACACGAATTTTGAGGGCACCGTTAAATTTGACGTGAAAATTTTCGGCCGAAAAATATTTCGGTCGAAAGTAACATTTGTTCGGCCGAAAAATTGCCGGTAGAAATTTTGGAGACCCGATTGTCACGAAAGTGTTACCCAGATTCATGATTTTACCCTTCACTCATTCCTCACACTTTCATTAGCAAGAGGAGCTTCCTACAACAACAAGAAGGAGATTGTGTGTGGTTTTAGTGAGCAGATTTCTTCTCTATTTGGTGTGTAGATTAATTTTATGTTTGCTTAGCAAGTTAGCAGTTTTTTTGTGTTTAGATTTCTTCTCTATTTTATGAATTTTGTGTTTAGCTTGCTGTTGTTATAAATTGTTAGCTACATCCATTAGGGTTGCTTCTTTCTGTTGTTATCTTTCATTTATCTCACAATTTAACCATTGAAAAGTTTGTTTAAGTATTGGATATGAAAATAGTTAGTTTTCATTAGTTTTCATGGTTAAATTGGTTTTTACAACAACCAATCTAACCATGAAAACTAATTTTTTGTTTTGTTTGGTGAACAAAGTTTTCATTTTCTTCTTTTCTTGCAACATTCATGGCTTCTCAATGTGTTGTTTCATCTAATCCTAGAGTTGTCGAAGTAAGAAGGCAACATGAATACTATCCTCTTTGGAGCCATGTTACTAAGGTCAAGGCTATGGGTGTTGGTGGAGGTTCATGGGAATGGAACTGCAATTTATGCAAGAAGGATAAGAACTTCAAGGGATCTTACACAAGAGTCAAGGCTCACATTTTGCATGAAGGGAAGGGTGTTGAAGGTTGTCATCATACCCTTGATCTGCAGGTAAGGGATAGATTCCACAAAGAGCATGATGATGCTCAAAAGGTGAAGGATAAAAGAGCAAAGATTGCTATGCATGGCAGTAGCAAGCCTTCTCCTCCTTCCTTGGGTATTAACAATGAGCCAAGGATTTTTCACGAAGCAAGGAAGAAGAGGGTGATAGAGGTAGAAAATGAGATAGCCAAAGGCCCTGGAGGACGCGCTGTAGCTTCAGAAAGTAGATTGATGAAGATGTTCAACAACACAAAGAGAGAAGAAACATAGTCAAGAGTGGCAAGGGCCATATTTTCATGTGGCATCCCATTTAATGTGGTTCATTCCCCCTATTGGAAGGATATGGTGAAGGAAATTAACGAGGCTCCTCAAGGTTTCAAGGGGATAAACTATGAAAAACTCAGAACAATGTTGCTGCAGAAAGAGAGGTCATTGATTCATGATATTCTCAAACTAGTTCGCAGCTCATGGACTAGCTTAGGGGTTTCCATTGTCTCTGATGGATGGACTAATACAAAGAAGAGGCCCTTGATCAATGTTATTGCATCATCACCAAAAGGAGCGATGTTCTTGAGAGCAGAAGATTTTTCTGGCGAGGTAAAAGACAACAAATTCATTGTTGATATTTTAATTTTTGTGATTGAACAAGTAGGGCCAGCAAATGTGGTGCAAGTTATCACAGATAATGCACCCATTTGCAAAGATGCAGGGTTGATTGTTGAGAGTAGATATAATCATATTTTTGGACTCCTTGCATTGTCCATAATTTAAATCTCATTTTAGAAGAGATTGAGGCAAAAACTGAATGGATTAAGGAGCTCACAGGGAAATCTAGGGAGATCATTAAATTCATCACCAACCACCACCAGTCTAAGGAAATGTATCGATAATACTCCAAATTGGAGTTGCTCAAAGTTGCTGAGACACGATATGCCTCAAACTTCATCATGTTGCATCGCCTTGTTGAGGTCAAAAGTGCACTGATGAGTATGGTGGTGGGTGTGAATTGGGTTGAGTGGAGACAGTCAGATTCAGAGAGAGGCAGTATGGTGTGGAGGGTGTTGATTGATGAGGATTGGTGGAGCAAGGTAGAATTCTTTCTCAAGTTTACTTCACTGACATTTGAGCTTCTCCGAGATGTAGACACAAACACACCATTCCTAGGAGAGATTTATGATGGCATGGATACCATGGTTGAAAAAACCATGGAAATTATTACACAAGAGGCTCCCACTCTATTTTTTGTCGAGGTTGACTTTGTTGAGCATGTGAGGTCCATCATTGTTACTAGGTGGAATGGATTTAACACTCCATTGCACACTTTGGCACATGCTCTAAATCCCAAATTTTATGATGAGGATTTCATTGCTCTAAGTAATGGGAAGAGGAAGGCCCCACATAAGGACAAGGAGGTGGCCATAGGAGTGAAAAAACCTTCCAAAGGTTGTTTCCATATTCTCAACAAATAGATGTGAGGGAGGAATTTGTTTGTTTTGCTGTTGGATTAGAGGATTTTGCAGACATGTCAACTTTGGAGGAGAGAAGCACCATGGACCCGATTAAATGGTGGACTTGTCATGGGGAAAATGGTGTATATTTGCAAAGCCTTTCCACTCATATTGTATCACAAGTGGCAAGCTATTCATCAGCAGAAAGGAATTGGAGCACCTATGCTTTCATTGATTCAGTGAAGCACAACAGGTTGGGATCGCAGAAAGTTGAGGATCTTGTATATGTGCATTCAAACCTTCGCCTTGTGTCTCACAAGGGTGAAGAATATACAAGTGGACCTTATAAAGAGTGGGATGTGGATGCAGAAAACCCTGACTTAGAGCTCTCTCTTTCTTCTCTTGATATTGATGATGATGCAAGTGGAAGTGGAATTCAAGTTGCCTCTTCTTCCCTATTAATATGATGCAAGTGGAAGTTGATATTAATGAAGTTTATTAATATGAGTATATTCAATATCCTAACAAGGATAAGGTCTCTCTCGAGACACTAATGAAAATTACAAAAATATATTTGAATGATAAGAAAACAAAAATGTAAATTTAATCCGATCATCATACATTTATTAGACATTCAAATCAACACACATAATACATAAAATTTAGGGGGAAACCATGACATAGTCTTCTCTACTCAATCCATAAGATTAGTCCATACAAACTCCTTATAACCCCATACAATAGTCAAGGGATTGAAATCCTAATCTCTCCTTCTTCCATAGAATCTTTTATACAAAAAATCAATATGAGAGGCAAAGTAACCCACTCTATAACCCTCATCCCATCATTCACATTCCTTTAAATTGTAACGAATCCTCTATTACGACAACAAATAGGGAGTAAGAAAGAGATACTTTTTTTTCTTTCTTGAAAACAAACGTTACGAAAAGTGACATGTGTCACCACATATATTAATAACTACACAATCAATTTCATCAAGTTCAACTCAAAGCAACATCATTATTATTCAATCAACCATAGCTCATAAAGATAACATAAGGAAGCTACCCTCTCAACCTATCCTCCATTGTTAGGATATCCAAGACACATAAGAAACGATCAAGTCCATGATTCATCCGATTGATTTTGATTATTTAAGGTCTACTAGAAATTATTCTGAGTAATGATGGAGGAGCATCTACGACGCCAAAAAGCGATCCAGCATGGAGGGAAGAGAAGGACAGTTGGACAGCACCAGCGCATACCTTTTTGAATCACGAGGAAGATTGTTGCGCCATCATTTGGATGAACGCATTCATATGAAGTGCACTTGTATTGAAATGTAGATAAGAAGACATTAAATAGTTTTAATGCTGGTAGATAGGGTTAGCTGTAGATTAGACAGTTTCATTTCCAGGAGGGAAAACGAATATAGGCACCCTCCTTGTGTAATTGATGAGGATTATTCAGATTATTATTCAGCATTAGCATAGAGAGCAGTAGAGAATAGAGTAGAGATTTTGTGGAGAAACCCCATGTACAAATTGAATTAATAGGAGAAAGCTCTTGATTCAATTCCATGGTTGTGTTTGAGTTCTTTGTGTTGTTGATGTTATTTTGTTGCATACTTGCTTCTTTATATGCTTATCTTTTATATGATTCTTATGTGATTGCATATCAGGTTCGAAACCTGAGGGAATGAGTGAATGAGTCTCAATTGTTTCTCTGTTTGAGCCAGGAGATTCCTGCATAGAGTGCAGTCGAATTCCTCCACATAGAGTGCGTCGAGGAGGATCTACAGTTAAACTCTCATTCTCGTTCAACCCGGAGTTGATTTGGATTATTCGAGCCGTGCAGGTGAGTGCAGGTCGAACCGAACTTCCAGTAGCAAGTCTGAGAAGGGAAAGGTCAGGTGGCTGTGACTGCGAGTGCATAGAACCTGGAAATCTTCAGCCTTGATTTTCGAGAGTTGGCGAAGGTCGAAGTCGAGCACAGGGAACGTGGTCGAGAAATCTATAAAGGAGTCAGAGTCACAGAAGCTCAAAGAGAGATAACACCTTGAACTTCAAGATGGGAACAGACTCTAGTGAAGTTACGAAGGGAAAAGGTGGTAAAGTTGAGAACTCTTCAAGAGGAAGAAAATCGAAGACTTGAACTTCTTGAAGAAAGGAGTCTTCAAGAATGGGCAGAACCCAGAGGCCATCATGCATCAGCATATCGGGGTTGGAGAGCACGAGTATTTCATGCACATCGAGATCACGAGTCATGATTTATCGACTTAAACGAGACCATCGATTTGAGCGAGGACTGGTGACACAAGATCCTGCGGAGTCGGGATTCGGCACTTCAACGTTTTCGATGCTGGAAGGATCACGTAGAGACAGCGAAGTCCCGAGTCATGATGGGTCCCACGGAGACTGCGTGGAGTAACGCACGTGGCATCGATGTTTCGGCACTCGGGGTTCCGGTATTCAAGGATTCAACATCGCGAGTAGCGATATCCCGAAGTATTGACCGTTGATCATCGGGGATCGGGGTTTCGGCATTGAGTGGCACGAAGTGGAGTTACGAATCTCGCGATATCGCGAGATCCGATCTCCCGATACGCGAAGAGGAGATCACCGAGAAGTATCCTGTGGGTGACAAAAACTCCGAGAGGAGTTAGAAGGGCGTCGACCCTTCGGGCCCGTGAAGGAAAGGAGGTCCTGGTGGAGTGACTAGCTGCTGTGAGAGCAGGGGTTGCGTCAGAGTGGTATCAGAGCTTGAAATTCTTGTCTGTATATTTTAGATAGGAAGAGAGAAAGAGGAAAGGAAAGCACTCTGATACTCACGACTTGCGTCAGAGTGGTATCAGAGCTTGAAAGTCTTGTCTTTATATTTCAGATAGGAAGAGAGAAAGAGGAAAGGAAAGCACTCTGATACTCACGACTTGCGTCAGACTGGTATCAGAGCTTGAAAGTCTTGTCTGTATATTTCAGATAGGAAGAGAGAAATAGGAAAGGAAAGCACTCTGATACTCACGACTTGCGTCAGAGTGGTACCAGAGCGGGAAGTGGAGCTCTCTTTGTTCAGGTATCAGGGAGAAGCAGATTTCACCATGACACCCAGAAGTGAGAGGCAATCTCCTGATCAAGAGGACAGGGATGCCCGAAGAAGGGGTAGACCAGCAGGAAATCCAGCAGGGAATCCAGAGATGGAGCGTCAAATACGGGATCTCAGGGTGAGACTCGAAGATATGGAAACCACCCAGAGGCATGGAGTGGGTACAGTAGAGATCAACGATCCTGAGGTTGAAGAGGAAGCTGGACACGACCAAGAAGAGGTCGCCACAGAAGATGCCTCGACAGAGAGGTTGATCAAAGCCATTTCGAGGATGAGCTCGAAGATGAAGATGGACATTCCCGTCTATGAGGGAAGTCTAGAAGCAGAGGAATTGTTGGATTGGATCCGAGCACTCGACACCTACTTCGACTACGAAGACATCGAAGAGGACAAAAAGGTGAGGCATGTCGTCACGAAGCTGAAGGGACATGCATCCTTATGGTGGGAAGAGATGGAAGTAGACAGGCGTTCCAAAGTTAAACAGAAGATCAAAAGCTGGGATCGGATGATCGCCAAGATGAAGGCGAAGTTCATTCTGAGGGATTACCAGATCACTCTATTCAGGCGCATGCAGAACCTGAGACAGAAGCTGATGATGGTGAAAGAGTACACCGAGGAATTTTACAGGCTCAACATCAGAGCTGGTCATCGGGAGAGTGATGACGAAAAGGTGGCGAGATACCTGAATGGTCTTAGGTATGACATTCAGGATGAATTGAGCATGGTTACCATCCTCACAATTGAGGATGCGTACCAGATGGCTCTAAGAGCCGAAGAAAAGCTGAGCCGCAAGCAGGGACAGCGAGGGCGAGGCAGAAGCCAACCCATAGGTAAAGCTGTTGCCCATGAGAGAACTCAAAAGCCTCAAGGAAAAGCTAAAAGATGTGGAACCTCACAGGAGAGGCAACAAAATTTTGAGTCAAGGAGACAACAACCAGATCAGCAAGGAGATTACACTGACGCCAACACATTTCCTCATACCCGAGGTAGAGGAAGAGGCAGAGGAGGAATTATCACATGTTTTAGATGTGGTAAAGACGGTCATAAAGCCGTGGACTATCCAGAGAGGAAGATGGACAGAGGAAAAGCTCACATTGCTGAGGCGCAGAGGCGTGATGTGGAGAATGAAGACACTGGAAGTGGGAAGTCACTGATAGTGCATAAGGTCCTTTTGAAACCTGAGAAATAGGTGGAGGACGCAGCTCAAAGATGTCGATTGTTCAGAACGACTTGCAAGACCAAGGGATGGAAATGCAAGGTCATAGTGGACAGTGGGAGCACCGATAATCTCGTTTCGACCAAGATGGTGGAGAAACTGGAGATGAAAACGAACAAGCACCCGAGTCCATACAAAGTGACGTGGCTGCAGAAAGGACACCAAGTATGTGTTACAAAACAATGCTTGGTAAATTTTAAAATGGGTGATTATAGGGATGAAATTCTGTGTGATGTTATACCCATGGATGTCTGTCATGTATTATTGGGAAGACCATGGAAGTTTGACAGAAATGTGGTTCATGATGGGAGAATGAACACCTACACCTTGGAGAAGGATGCAAAAATCCATAAACTACTGCCGATAAAAGATAAGGAAGTGAAGCCGGAAGCTAGAAGCACAATACTTCTCATGAGTGGGAAAGAAATTCTCACAGAGATGGAGAAGGATGAAGATCCACATTTCTTTGTTGTCAGGAAGCCAAGAATTGTCCTGACAAGCACAAGAGTGGATGACTTGCCGGACGAGATTCAGGAACTGCTTGGAGAGTTCGCTGATATCATCGTGGATGAACTACCTCGTTCGTTGCCACCGATGAGGAGTGTGAGTCACCACATTGAACTCATACCCGGAGCAAGTCTACCGAATAAGGCAACGTACAGGTTGACACCTCAGGAGAATGAGGAAGTCAAAAGGCAGGTACAGGATCTGCAGGATAAAGGACTGGTGAGAGAAAGTCTAAGTCTGTGTGTCGTTCCAACGGTACTGAGTCCAAAGAAGGATGGAGGATGGAGAATGTGTACAGACTCCAGGGCGATAAATAAAATTACCATCAGGTACAGGTTTCCACTTCCAAGAATGGACGATTTGATGGATTGCCTGAGCGGGGAAAATTACTTTTCCAAGATAGATCTCAAGAGCGGATATCATCAGATTCGGATGAGAGAGGGAGATGAATGGAAGACGACATTCAAAACAAACGAGGGTTTGTACGAATGGCTGGTCATGCCGTTTGGGATGACAAACGCGCCAAGCACATTTATGAGGCTGATGAATGAAGTCCTGCAGGAATTCATTGGCAAATTTGTGGTGGTGTACCTAGACGACATATTGATTTTCAGCAAGACAAAGGCTGAGCACTTGAGACATTTGGCCATTGTGATGAGAGGATTACAGCAGGAGAAGCTGCTGATAAATTTGAAGAAGTGTTCCTTCATGCAGACAAAGCTCATATATTTGGGTTTTGTGATTTCGGCAAATGAGTTGAACATGGATCCTGAGAAGGTTGAAGTGATCAGGAATTGGCCATCGCCGAGAAATGTTTTTGAGGTAAGGAGCTTTCACGGTTTGGCAAGCTTCTACAGAAAATTCATTCGGAATTTTAGTGGAATCAGTGCCACGATGATGGACATTGTGAAGAAGCGACATAAGGTTTTCCATTGGACAACAGAGGCTGAAAGGAGCTTCAATCTGTTGAAGCGAAAGATAACAGAGCAGCCAGTGTTAGTGCTGCCTAATTTTTAGAAGACCTTCGAGGTGAAGTGTGACGCTAGTGGATATGCTGTTGTAGGGTTTTTAAGTCAGGATGACAGACCTGTGGCATATTACAGCGAGAAGCTAGATGATGCGAAGTTGAAGTACTCCACGTACGACAAAGAATTCTATGCCATCATCCAGGCATTGAAGAAGTGGAGGCATTATCTCATACCCAAAGAACTTGTCATGTACAGTGACAACCATGCGTTACAGTTCGTGAGTCAGCAAGAGAAGCTGAATCAGAAGCATGCGAAGTGGGTAGAGTATATGCATAATTTCACCTTTGTTATAAAGCACATTTCGGGGACTGCGAACAAGGTGGCGGATGCCTTGAGTGGAAAATGTTTGTTGCTGCAGGAATTCAGAGTAAAGACTTTGGGGTTTGAAAGCCTGAAGGACATGTATGCAGGTGATGTTGATTTTGGGGTAGCTTATGAAGCAGTCGAGAACCCGGTTCTCAGGGATAGGAGTCTGTGGATTGACTACCTGATCCAGGATGGATTGTTGTTCAAAGGCAATCAATTGTGCATTCCAGATTGCTCTATGAGAGAGAATTTGGTAAAGGAGAAGCACAGTGGAGGCTTAGCCGGTCATTTCGGACATGACAAAACATTCGCCAAGCTGAGTGAATCGTATTATTGGCTGGGCATGCGTGCAAAATTGAAAAGATTTGTTGACCGATGCAGAATTTGTCAACACGCGAAGGGCGGAAAGCAGAACATAGGGTTCTATCAACCGTTGCCCGTACCTGAGAGGCCATGGGAAGCCATTAGCATGGACTTTGTGCTGGGTTTACCGAGAACACAGCGAGGAGTTGATTCCATCTTTGTTGTGGTGGACAGGTTCTCAAAGATGGCACATTTCATTCCGTGTCATAAGACTAGCGATGCGACCCACATCGCCAATTTATTTTTCAAAGAGATTGTCTGATTGCATGGATTGTCGAGAAGCATAGTCTTGGATCGGGATACCAAATTCATATGTCATTTCTGGAGGATGCTATGGAAGAAGTTGGGGACTGACTTGGCATTCATTTCTGCTTACCATTCACAGACAGATGGGCAGACCGAAGTAGTCAACAGGAGCTTAGGGGATCTATTGAGAAGTCTGGTGACCGAGCATCACACCAGTTGGGATCAGATCCTACCAAAAGCAGAGTTTGCGTACAACGATTCTGTGAATTGGAGTATAGGTAAGAGTCCGTTCCAAATTTTGTATGGAACACAGCCGAGAGGAGTGTCTGAGCTCAGGGAGTCAGAACAGGCTGAGACTAGTAGCGCGAGGGCTGAAGAATTTGCTGAAGCAATGCAAGAACTTCATGCACAGGTGAAGCAGCGACTGCAAAAGACAAATCAGGAATATAAGCGCAGAGCCGATCAGAGGAAGAGGCAGCTTCAGTTTGAAGCTGGAGACATGGTTCTAGCGCACCTGAGGAAGGAAAGGTTCCCCAGGGGAACGTATAACAAGCTCAAGATGAAGAAAATTGGACCTTGCAGAGTCCTGAAGAAGTTCGGGGAAAATGCATATGAGCTTGAGTTGCCGGAGGGCATTGGGATATCTCTGATTTTCAACATTTCGGATTTATACCCCTACAGGGCCAAGGAAGCAGACACTGGAACTGAGGAACCAGTGATCCAGTGGTAGAAACAATTGCCAGTTGCACAAAAGCCAGAGATGGAGTGCATACTGGATAAACGAGTTAGCAAGAAGACCAGGAGGAAGCTGTATTTTGAATACCTAGTGAAGTGGAAAAACCACCCAGTGGAGGATGCCAGTTGGGAAACAGAAGCATTGATTCAGAAGCATGGACACACCGTGCAGCAGCTCATGGACAGGAGACCATGAAATCTTTCAAGCCGAGGAGTATGATGCAGGAGCATCTACGACGCCAAAAAGCGAACCAGCGTGGAGGGAAGAGAAGGACAGCTGGACAACACCAGCGCATACCTTTTTGAATCACGAGGAAGATTGTTGTTCCGTCGTTTGGATGAACGCATTCATATGAAGCGCACTTGTATTGAAATGTAGATAATAAGACATTAAATAGTTTTAATGCTGGTAGATAGGGTTAGCTGTAGATTCGACAGTTTCATTTCCAGGAGGGAAAACGAATATAGGCACCCTCCTTGTGTAATTGATGAGTATTATTGAGATTATTATTCAGCATTAGCATAGAGAGCAGTAGAGAACAGAGCAGAGAGTTTGTGGAGAAACCCCATGTACAAATTGAATTAATAGGAGAAAGCTCTTGATTCAATTCCATGGTTGTGTTTGAGTTCTTTGTGTTGTTGATGTTATTTTGTTGCATACTTGCTTCTTTATATGCTTATCTTTTATATGATTCTTATGTGATTGCATATCAGGTTCGAAACCTGAGGGAATGAGTGAATGAGTCTCAATTGTTTCTCTGTTTGAGCCAGGAGATTCCTGCATAGAGTGCAGTCGAATTCCTCCACATAGAGTGCGTCGAGGAGGCTCTACAGTTAAACTCTCATTCTCGTTCAACCCGCAGTTGATTTGGATTATTCGAGCCGTGCAGGTGAGTGCAGGTCGAACCGAACTTCCAGTAGCAAGTCTGAGAAGGGAAAGGTCAGGTGGCTATGACTGCAAGTGCATAGAACCTGGAAATCTTCAGCCTTGATTGTCGAGAGTTGGCGAAGGTCGAAGTCGAGCACAGGGAACGTGGTCGAGAAAGCTCTAAAGGAGTCAAAGTCATAGAAGCTCAAAGAGGGATAACACCTTGAACTTCAAGATGGGAACAGGCTCTAGTGAAGTTACGCAGGGCAAAGGTGGTAAAGTTGATAACTCTTCAAGAGGAAGAGAATCGACGACTTGAACTTCTTGAATAAAGGAGTCTTCAAGAACGGGCAGAACCCGGAGGCCATCGTGCATCGGCATATCGGGGTTGGCGAGCGTGAGTATTGCATGCACGTCGAGATCACGAGTCGTGATTTCTCGACTTAAACGAGACCGTCGATTTGAGCGCGGACAGGTGGCACGAGATCCTGCGGAGTCGGGATTCGGCACTTCGACGTTTTCGACGCTGGAAGGAGCACGTAGAGACAGCGAAGTCCTGAGTCGCGACGGGTCCCACGGAGACTGCGTGGAGTAATGCACGTGGCATCGACGTTTCGGCACTCGGGGTTCCAGTATTCAAGGATTCAACATCGCGAGTAGCGATATCCCGAAGTATTGATCGTTGATCATCGGGGATCGGGTTTCAGCATTTAGTGGCACGAAGCGGAGTTACGAATCTCGCGATATCGCGAGATCCGATCTCCCGATACGCGAAGAGGAGATCACCGAGAAGTATCTTCTGGGTGACGAAAACTCCCGAGAGGACTTAGAAGGGCATCGACCCTTCGGGCCCGTGAAGCAAAGGAGGTCCTAGTGGAGCGACTCGCTGCTGTGAGAGTGGGGGTTGCGTCAAGTAACAAGGAGGTATCTAAATCGCATTAATCCAATCATAAGCCAAAATTCAACTAGATTTATAAACCATATTTAACCATCAATTCTTCATGGTGGGATAGAACAAACTACTTTTCTTAATCAATCCTTCAAGCAATATTAATTGCAAAGTCTAGAAAGAGAAAAATACATATGGATTAATAAAATCGACATGAGTATAATTACAATCTTTATAGCATATAGAGATATATTTCTCAACATCACTAGTATCTTGTCAATGTGAGGTTCATTCAATGTCAAGTATCATTTATCAAGTGATTCAACTTTCACTAGTTTTAAAAGTCGACGCCCAAGAGCCCACAACACCAAGGGAGAACTTGATTAGTTTCAAACAACACTTAAGATTTTTAATCATGGAGGCAATGGATGAACTCACACAAGAGCAACAGATTCTTGTTTTCTTACATAGGAGGATTCGCTGAGCAAATTTAGAAAATATTTCTTGTAAAATAATTTAGTTAACACCCACAAATTTCTTTTTTATTCTAAATTTGATAACAAAGAATTCAGATTTTTGAGTTGTTCATCAATTGGCAGTGATCTCCAATCCCTTTTTTTTAATTAGGATAAGTGATTTAGGTTGATGCAAATCCCCACAAATTTAATAAAATTCAATTCTAACTTTTAAAGCTACCACACAACTCTTCCCAGAAAATTCAGTGATTTACACAAGTATATACGAAACTACAATTTTTTTTGGGCAGTTGGTTTACCAAGACAATATAGGTTTTAACTTCTGATACGTATACCCAAGTAAACAATAAATAGATTGAAAATCTAGATTGTAGATTCACTTTCAAATATTGTAGCTGCAATTCGATTGGCAGAGTTCTTAACCTTAAAGTCTCGAGAATGGTCATTAAATTTGTAGCGGTTTTGCCATTTTTAATTCCCACTTCGTAATCTAGTTACATACATCATTTTAGAGCCTATTATGTAATTTCTAACATTTTCAAAGAGTGACCCAACTAGAAGTGAGCAAGTAGGAATCAAAATTTGGGTTGAAAAAAATGAAAAGGTAGCTAACAAAATTCCAATACTTAGTTTGAGAAAATCAATGACAGTAATACCAGAAATTCATTTCTAAATTACACAAAAACCCATCAATGATCATGAAAAATCGATATAAGAATCTTCAATCGTAGTTTATGGAGTTTTTCAAATAAAACTCATTTACAAAATTAATCTTATAACAATTACAAATCTCAAATAGAATACCATAACCGATGAAGATGAAATTTGAATAGGTTCTTCTGCAAGTGGCTTTCCTTCCGACCTCCCGGTTTCTAATCGCAAAGACTTCACTGGTAGTCAACGCGAGGGATACTCTTCTTCCCCCTTACGCCCCCGAGTCGCAAAGCAGGCACGCACACACACACCATAAATACTCTAGCTCCAAGCTTGTCTCGCAAGGAAGAGCTACCACTCTATCCTCAAACTTGGTATCCCAATTCTCACAAGTAAAACATAGTCCCATAATGATTTTGGTAGCGTAACTTTACCAATAACAAGTGTGATCCATTTCCCATTTACATCATTTGATTTATAAAAAATTCATCACTCACACATGTCCACATGCACAATTAATTAACTTTTAATTAAATAAATTAGGATTATTCACCCACACACTTGTCACTCTCTCCCAAAGTTGCATATGAAATTACAAGTTTTTATTTTAATTAAAAATTCAAATTCCCTCACATCCTCCCATGTGTTCTTATTTTTTCTCTTAGTTGTCCCTTTATTCCCCAAATTTTTATTTAATGAGTGTCTCCTAAATACATCTTAGTTAGAGTTTGATTATGAGTCTTCTTCTAGTTATACTAGTGGTAGATAGACTCTAGATTTCATCCTATGTGTACACTTATTCTCTCATATTTTATTTATTTCTTATTTTAAATTCTTTTTTATTTTTTATTTTTTTATTTTTTTATTTTATTTTTTTTATACTAGGGGAATCGGTAACAACGGCAGTATCGTACTCGCGTGACACGAGGTCGAATCCTGCCGGCTGCCTTATAACCCCTAGGGAGAAACGCACAGCCCGCAAGCACGCCCTCTGAGTAAATCGGGGTGAGAATCGACCTTGAGACCTCATTTTACATAGTTCCTTCCATTTACACGGCACTTGCCAATCGGTCTACACCCCTGCGGGCTTAAATTCTTTTTTATTAATTTCATAGACACATGTGCATTATATTTCATCTTTAGATTTTCTCACTATTGTATTTCTTAATTTGATTTATGTTATTTCTTTTAATTTAATTAATAAATTTAATTTACTCCCCTAACTAAACTTAGAGCTTAGTCTTTGAATTAGGCTTTGACTTTTATTGGGATTTATAATTAATGGATTCACTTTTTAATTAACTATTTAAATCTCAGAAGGTCTAAATATTTCAATGTTTTCTAGTGCACTTAGATTTATTGACTCAAGCTTTTAATTATGCGACGTGCTCTTCAAGATGCACCTCTGTTCTCCAATGGTGACACTCACCTTTGAATGATTTTGGTAGTTTGTCCAACCCTTGGATTCAACACTTCACTCATTCGAACTTGTGAGAGACTAAGGGATTCTAAGGAATAACGACTCTACCTTATTGTGTGCCCCTTAGAAATATTCATGAGTAATTGTCTCAGCCTTCCCTCATGACATTGTGGATGTCTCGAACTAGGTAATCATTAACCTACAATTCGATCCATGGCGGGAGTGATAGTATGTTGTGACAGTGACACTGTCACACCTCTCCCTCAATATATGGTTTATGTGCATGGACCCTTTACTCCTTATGTGAGTGAGATTAGCAAGCATCGTCAACCTGCATCCATCGACAAAAAAATTTCACCGATCCATACACATAATCATTGTAAATCAATCAAATAACACATATGCGTAAAATGAAGTACTCAAACAAAACACAATCCACTTCTTGACTCAATCTGGAGTCCAAGGAGGTCCATTGATGCCATCATCATCCATAATTTGTCACGTGTCTTGCACATTCAGGTAAACTCATCAATAACATTTTTCAATACATGTATATCGAAAATAATAAGTCGCACAATATCATCATCATCATGTATAATCCATAATCGAAATAAAACCACCATGTAACATAACCAGATCACTTGCATGCAAGTGTCCTCAAGGGATAATTCGATAACATGTGCTCACTAGAGCCGGATGTTACATACACCCCCCTCTTGTTTTAAACTTCGTCCCGAAGTTGTGTAGTGTATAAATGCAAGTAAATAAAAGTATCTGAAAAATATCTATATGTCTAATCTATCAAACAAGTAAGGAAATTGTTGGCACATATCATATGCGTCCTCTCGGGTAGCCGAGTGTGGACTATAATTTTCCCAGTGGACCTTGACCTGATCGACTATTCGACGCTGTATTTGTCGAATGCGATGGTCCAAAATGCATATTGGCTCTGCCATGAGAGAACCTTTTTCTAACACATGCAAGGAAGTCATGTCAATCATATGTGTAGGATCACTAATATAATGTCTCAAAATAGATACATGAAATACATCGTGCATATGCCTCAAAGAATCAGGCAAGGTTAGTCGATAAGCCACGGGTCCTTTCCTTTCCACAACCTCGGAAGGTCCCAGAAACCTAAGAGAGAGTTTAGTATCCTTTCCAAACTTGATCGAACTCTTGTCCATTTTCACCCATAAGAAAACTCTATCACCGAATTCATAACTACGGTCAATGCGATGTGCATCGGCATAACTCTTCTACCAATCTTGGGCCTCTTTAATCCTTTGTCTTGTTGATTTCATTTGTTCTTCCATTTCTTGTATCACTTTTGGTCCTACCATGATCCTATCCTCAATTCGATCCCAACTCAATGGCGTTCGACATGGTCGCCTGTAAAAAAACTCAAATGGTGTCATCTTAATGGTACTTTGATAGTTGTTGTTGTATGCAAACTCTACTAGTGGCAATAAATATTCCCAACATTTTTGTTGGTCCATTACATACATATGCGACATATCCTCTACAATTTGGTTCATTCTTTCTATCTTCCCTTTTGTCTCAAGGTGATACATTGTACTAAAATTCAATTGTGTTCTCAAAGCCTCTTGGAAACTAGTCCAAAATATTCATGTAAACATCGATCCTTGATTAGATATGATTCTTCTTGGCACACCATGTAATCTCACAATATCGTTGACAAAAACTCTAGCTATGTCTAGTGCGTGATACATTGTACATACATGGATAAAGTGTGCACTCTTCGTCAAAGTGTCAACTACCTTGAAAATTGAGTCATGTCTCCTTTCCATCAGTGGAAAACCAACAATAAATTCCATAGAAATGACCTCCTATTTCGATTCTAGAATAACATGTGGCTGTAATAATCCTGCTAGATGTCTATGCTTAGCTTTCACTAGTTGGCATTCTAGACATCTCGTCGCGTAACTAACAATGTCTTATTTCATTCCCTTCTAGAATAATAAAGGATTAAAGTTTTCCTTCATCTTTGTGACCCCCAGATGATCCATGTACACTGCTCGATGCACTTCACTTAAGATCAAACTTCTTAACTCTTCATTAGACAGTACATAAATTTTGTTGTTATACCTCAACAATCTGTCATTTTCTAATGTATAACCTTCAAACTTTGGTACCATCACGGTATCTAGTTCAATCTTATCCTTAACTTCCTTGTACCAATTATCGTCTATTTGTAACGCTAGAATCTTTTCTCGAAGATAGGTCTTAAGAGGTATTGCCAAGAATATGTTTGGTCTCCCACTCAACGCATCTCCCACTCTATTTACCGCTCCCTTAATATAAGTAATATAAAATTTGTAATCTCTAAATAATTGTGACCAATGCCTTTACCGCACTTTCAAGTCACTTTGTGTAAATATATGTTGTAATCCACAATGATCTATCTTTAATTTGAATTTTCATCCAATCATATAGTATCTCCAAACTCTCAAGGAATAAGCAATTTCCAATCACTACAAGTCATGTGTTGCGTATTTCTCCTCATGATTTCTCAATTTCCTTGATATGTAAGCGATCTCTTGATCGTCTTGCATCAAAAATCTGCCTAAAACTTCCTTGGATGCGTTTGTGCATACCAAGAATTCCTTGTCCATGTCGAGGACTTTTAGTATTTGTGTTGTCATCAACAACTCCTCGAGTCTTTGAAATGCTTCCACGCATTTCTTGTTCCACACAAACTTCTTGTTTTTCTTCAACATTTTCATGATCAAATTTGCTATCCTTGAAAAACCTTCGTCGAATCGTTGGTAATATCCTACTAAACGCATAAAGTTGCATACTTATTATATGTTTGTCGGTGCAGGCCATTTCATAATAGCATCTACTTTTGATGGATCGACAACAATACATTCACCGGATATGATATGTCCTAAGTAATGAATCTTCAATTGGTAAAAAGAACATTTCAATAGCTTCCTGTACAATTTGTTTTCTCATAGACACTGAAGTACCAATATTAAATGTTTTTCATGTTCTTCTTTCGTCCGAGAATAAATTAGTATCTCATCAATAAATACGTGAAAAAGCTTGTCCAGGTAGTTGCAGAACACCCCATTCATCAAACTCATGAATATTGTCAGGGCGTTCGTCAGTCCAAAGGGTAAAACTGTAAACTCATAGTGTCGGGATCTCGTCTTAAATGTGTTCTTAGGGATATCTTCCTCTTTAATCTATAACTGGTGATATCCCGATCTCAAGTCAATCTTTGAAAACATTGTCACTCCTTTCATCAGATCAAACAAATAACCTATTCCTGGTAACATATACTAGTTCTTGATCGTCTCTTTGTTCAATTGATGGTAGTCAATACAAAGTATCCATGATCCATCCTTCTTTCTTACAAAAATAACTAGTGCACCCCAAGCTGATACACTTGGAAGTATGAGTCCCAAGTCCAATAATTCCTTCAATTGCATTTTCAAATCCTGTAATTTAGGCGTTTACATCCCATAAGGAGTTCTCTCTATGGGTTCAGTTCCAGGTTTCATGTCGATTGTAAAATCCAAATCTCTTTCTGGTGGTAAGCCTGGAAACTCTTCTCGAAACACGTTTGTTAAATCTTGTACTACAGGAAGGCTTTTTAATCCTTCTACCTCGCCCATTTTATTTAGCACTAAGATTGCATATAACTTACATCCCTTGTGCATGGTATTTTGTAGTTGTAGGGAAGATATAAACCTCAATGAAACTCCATGGTTTCTTCCTACAATCACTCTACTTCATCACAAATCATATGTCAAACTTAAACATTTTGTCTTATAGTTGAGTATCGCATTATCTAATTCCAACTAGTCCATAGATATCACTATGTCATATTATCCTAAGATAGTGACATATAGGTTTTCCTTCGTTACAAAATATCCCAAGTTAATGTTACAGTCCGTAACCTTTCCTCCAACCTTATGTTTGGCACCCGAATCCATTTCCACATATCTGAACTCATCCTGCTTGAATTCTTTTACCTTAACTATCTTCAGCATCGCACTAGAGATAAAACTCTCTATAGAACCTCGATCTATCAAAATACTAAAAGTTTGGACGATCGTGCCTAATGTCTCGAGCATATTGGATTGGTGCTCGGCGTGGCGGTTATTCACCGCTACATGAATCCCGTGGGCCTTGCCCAAATATCCAACTCTTGTGGGTCCTATTGATCCAGCCGCTCTGGCCTTCTCAATCGAATCATAATCTTGTCGGTAATGTGTCTCTCCACATGTCCAACATCGAGTCTTCGGTCCATTACTCCTAGTCCCTAAAGTATAAATTGTTGGCCTAGCAGTCTATGATCTTGGTCTGTTTTGTTGAACAACCCTAAACTGTTGTTTCTACAGGAGATGTTGTTGTTGATGCGGTGGTCCTCTGTAAGGAGTCATCTGCTGAGGAGTCTGTCATCATGGTTTTGTGAACATAGGTCATGTAGACGTATCTCGAGGCCTTGAGTTTTTTCTGGTTGGTGTCTAATGCTCTTACACCTATGATTTTGTTTATCTATTCAGTCTAGAAGGATTCCTACCCTGACCCCTGATGTTCAACTCTTCCTCATCTATGAGGGCCTTCTGAATTACAGCATGCAACGTCTCATGCATTAGAATCCTCACATTTTCACGGATGTTTAAATTAAGGAAAAACACAAACTTGTTGACCTTTAACATCTCCATGTTCATATGTGGGGCATACCTAAGTAGCTCCATGAATCTGGCCTCATACTTTGGCACCATATGACCACCCTGTCGTAAGGCATTGAACTCATTAAGATGGCGCTCAATGAATTCCTTGGACAAATACCTCTCCCAAAATTGTTCCTCAAACAACTGCCATGACACGTATCCAACGACCATGTTTAGTTGAGGTAGGAATGTCTTCCACCTTAGAATAACACTCCCCTTCAGTTGAAATACCTCCATGTGGACTTTCATGTTGGAGGTGTAATCACGATGTGCGAAGTACATTGCCATGTTCTCCAACCATGCTTTGATAGTTGGGTCATCAGTAGCACCCATGAACTCGAGAAACTTCACGTTCTAGAGTTCTTTGTGTATTCTACCACTACCAACTGGAGTGCATTGTGCACCCTCATTGGGTACAGACGCTCTGCCCTCATCTCTATTTAGTCGGTTAATCAAGGCCTTCGACATCCTCTGAATGGATCTCATCATACCTACCACATCTCCCACATCAACCTATTCCCGTTCAACAATTTTTTCTTCTCCTTGGGGGTTAGACACCTCTGGCGTGGATGTTATATGAGGCGTCACACCTCTTCCTCCATCACCACAACGTCCTCTAACCATGATTACCTACATGGACAATTTTCAAAATTTAATTAGTGATACAATTTTAAACAAATATTTAACACGGTGGAAGGCGTACCAGTCCAATGTCACAGGGTTGAACCTACTCTGATAGCATATGTAATGAACCCTTCATTACGACAACAGATAGTGAGTACAAAAGAGGTAAATATATATATATATATATATATATTTTGAAAACAAACATTACCACAAGTGACATGCGTCACCACATATATTAATAACTACACAATCAATTTCATCACACTGAACTGAAAGAAACATCACTATTATTCAATCAACCATATCTCATAAAGATAACATAAGCAAGCTACCCGCCCAACCTATCATGCATGGTTAGGACCTCCAAGACACATAAGTAATGCTCAAATCTAGGATTTATCCAATTGATTTTGACCATTTAAGGTCTCGAGACTAGCGAATGTTCCGAGGAATAAGGAGTTATCTAAATCCCATTAATCCAATCATAAGTTGAAATTCAACTAGATTTATCAACCATATTTAACCATCAATTCTTCATGGTGCAATAGAACAAACTACTTTTCTTAATCAATCCTTCAAGCAATATTAAGTGCAAAGTCAAGTAAGAGAAAAATACATATGGATTAATAAAAACCACAGGAGTATAATTACAATCTTTGTAACATATAGATATATATTTCTCAACATCATCAGTATCTTGTCAATGTGAGGTTCATTCAATGTCAAGTATCATTTATCAAGTGATTCAACCTATGTAATAAACAACCCCTAAGTAGGTCAACTATGTATCTTAATAACATGATATATATTAATTAGAAATGCATAAGTAACTCAATACTAATTTACATACCCATTTATAAAATGCCATAAAAATATTAAAACCTTCCTTAAACAAGACATAGAAATTAAATGCTAATTTATAAATCCATTTATAGGGAACCATAAGAAAATCAAGATCTTCTTTAAATGAAGGATAAAGATTCAATACGAATTTACAATTCAATTACGAGACCCCATAAAAATCAAAATCTTCTTAAGTATTACTTAAAGTTTTCACTGATACTTAAAGTATCTTTTTATAAAACTATGTGAAATCAATCATAATGAGCAATTAACAAGAATTTCAAAGCTGCTTTGCATACCCATTAAAGGAACCAAAGATAAAAACATATTAAGAACTATATGAGTTCATACTAAATTTGTTATTCATATATAAAAATATCACATCATAATAAGTAATATGTAAGGATTTCAAGCTAAATTGCATCTTCATTGCAAACAACTAAAGAAGATCAAATTTTGTTAAGCAATAAAAACGATTTCCCTGCTAACCTACAAATCCATTAAAGAATTAAAGAAAGACCAATATTATTTTCAATAGTATATAAGAACTTTTGTTTATCTCAAGAAATGCTTAAAGGTGGAAGATCTTTACACAGAGTACGTACATTAAGGTTCTGGAATCCGTTCTAGCCCTTGAAACTACACGCAACACAATATAGAGCATATTCTAGCCCTGGGTCCAACAATTAATTTTCTGATATCTTAGATTTAAAAATCAGCAGGCAGCGAATAAAGATTTCATGTATTGTTAAGCTTTAAAGGAAATGGCAGTGAATTAAAAACAGGTTCTGTCATTTGACGAGGCAGCGTAGGTAGATTCATCAATCGGTTTAAACTTAATCTATGGCATCCAAAATTGCTCATATCTTGGAATTTGATCATAATACAACGATAATATTTCTAAAGACGGGAGTAGCAAAAGGTTTTGGCAGAGGTTCAAAAACAAATTTACAATCACATGAGATACAATTAATTAGGCACATAGAAAATTAATGGATTTAAGGGTAACAACTGAGCCAACTATCATCACGAATTTCCCCTTCTTGATAGGTGTTAAAACGGAGATTAATTAACCTGTAATGTTTATTAGTATGGCGGTAGGAAGACATCTAGAAGCAGAATTAAATGTGGTAGTTGGCAAAGACTCTAAAAAAATATCAATAAACTTCTAGAAATCGCTGGAAGCTCTGAAGGCTTCGAGACAATCCTGCCACTTGTAATTTTTCTATAAATTCATATCTATCTAACTTGTTCAATATTGGTCTGAGTTTCAATTCAGCTGTGTATATGTTTCCCTTCTCTCTGTTGTTTTTAATTTCGTGTTCTCTTTTTCCTGCTCTCTTCATGGTATCAGAGCAGCGTTGATATTGGGCTGTCCGTTGAGTGCTGTCAAGCGTATTGATCTCTGCTGCCAGGCTCAAATCGAATTGCTGTGCGTGCTCCCTGCTGGAGGTGCTGTCAAATTTGCTGTCTGCTGCCAAGAAAACCCCCGATTGCAGAAGTTGTCTAGTGCAAAAGTCGAAAAACAGGATCTGGAGGCCGCGTTGGTGAAGGATTATTGGTGAAAGAGGCCCGCGTTGGTGAAGGATTATTGGTGAAAGAGGCCGCGTTGGTGATGGAGGCTGTGTTGGGGTGAGGAAGCTGCCACAAGGAGGGTGAACTTTATTTTTAAATTACAAAAATTTTAATGAAGTTTTTGGGTTACCATTTCTGTTTTGGAGTTCTCGGAGTCTTTTTTAAATAATAAAGAAATTTAAAATAGCAGGAAAGGATATTTTCAGTGGTGTTATTGTTTGTGCTATTGTGGAGAAGGGACAATTTCTGTGTGTGGGATATTGTGTGAAGAAGGCATAATTTCTGTGTGAGAGTATTTTTTCATTGATAAAATGGCCATTAACATGGGTATAATTCCAGAAATTAAGTTAAATGGGAAAAATTATAATGATTGGGTGCATAAAATAGAGCCATTTTTAACAATGAGGAAGCAATATGATTTGTTTAGTGGGAAAGAGGCCCCTCCTACTGAACAAAAGGCTCTTGAAAAATGGGATTAAAGAAATAAGGAAGTTGTGCATATATTAAAATTTGTATGTCTGATGAAGTATTTGCAGAAATTAAAAATTTAAGGGAAGGCACTGAAATATGGAAGGTACTTAAGCAATTGTATCATAATACAAGTGAATCATGGATCTTAAATCTTACTAGTGATTTACATAATTTGAGGTTGTCTAATAATCAAGAAATTGCACCTCATCTAACCAAGTTGAAAGATATGCGTAATGAATTAGAAAGTCTTGGAAAAACATTGGAAGAAAAGGAGTTTGTCCATATCATCCTTAGGAGCCTTCCTAGTTCCTATCAGCCTTTCATTAGAGGGCTTGACACAGCTGATAAAATTCTCACTATTTCTATAGCTAATCTTACTGCCATGTTATTGCAGGAAGAACAATGCAAGGGAGTTATCTAATGATGAAAGCCATGCACTTGTCTCCAAGGGAAGATCAACTCACTATACTAAGAAATTCAAAGATAAGACAGGTCAGTTTTCAAAGCAACTTGAAGAAAAAAAGTATTCTTATAGATTTAATAATAATTTTCATTATTGTGGGAAGCGAGGGCATTATGAGAAGGATTGTCGTAAAAAGCAATGGGACATGCAACAAAAGCAACTTAAATTTTCAAATCATAAAAACTCTATAAGAGAAAAAGGTAATGCTCTTTGTGTTGCACTTAATGCCAATGTTTTAAATAAAGATGAATGGGTCATAGATTCAGGAGCAACTAGGCATATGTCCCACAATAAGGAGAAATTTGTTATTTTAGATAATGATTGCACTAAGGAGAAAAATTTTCTTGGTGATGATACAACACTAGACGTGATTGGAAGTG
>ML778168.1:130786-148309 GCA_009831015.1 Picea engelmannii | reverse complement strand
GCTAAAGAAGGCTTTTGATATCACAGACTTAGGATTATTACATTATTTTCTTGGCATCCAGGTTTGGCAAGAAAAAGATAGAATTCTTCTATCACAACCAAAATATGCACTTGATCTATTGAAGAAGTTCAAAATGGAGAATTCCAAGTCAGCTCCAACTCCAATTGATGTAGGGACCAAGTTAAGAAGCAACTCTATTTCAGAAAAATTTGATGGCACACTATATATAAAGTTGGTTGGAAGTTTGCTCTATCTAACAGCCACGAGACCAGATATTGCATATGTAGTTGGAATGGTTTCTAGATTTATGTCTGATCCTCATCTTGAACATTGGAATGAAGCTAAAAGAATACTTAGATACATCAAAGGAACTTATAATATTAGACTTGAATATCAAAATCGTGGTAATGTTCAACTCGCAGGATATACAGACTCTGATTGGGCAGGAGATACTGATGATAGAAAATCAACTTTTGGATATATATTTTATCTTAATTTGGGAGAAATCTCATGGAGTAGCAAGAAGCAAGCTACAATCTCTTTATCATCAACAAAAATTGAATATAAAGGAGAAACACTTGCAACACAAGAAGCTACATGGCTACGAGGTATTCTTGCTGAATTGAATCATCCTCAAACAGAAGCTACAACTATTTACTGTGATAATCAAAGCACAATACAATTAACAAAGAATCCATTTTTTCATGCAAGGACCAAACATATTGAAATCCATCATCAATATGTTCGAGAGAAAACACAGAAAGGCAACATCATGTTGAAATATTGCAGAACAGAAGATCAAGTTGCTGATATATTTACTAAAGCTTTGAGTACTGTAAAGTTTGTAAAGTTCAGAAGCATGATAGGACTTAAAGAAGTATCCCCTTAATAAGTGTATGTTAATCCTAATAAACATTAAGGGGGAGTGTTAAAACAAAGATTAATTAACCTGTAATGTTTATTAGTATGGCGGTAGCAAGACATCTAGAAGCAAAATTAAATGTGGTAGTTGGCAAAGATGACGTACTGCAGAAAAATATCAATAAACTTCTAGAAATCGCTGGAAGCTCTGGAGGCTTTGAGACAATCCTGCAGCTTGTAATTTTTCTATAAATTCATATCTATCTAACTTGTTCAGTATTGGTCTGAGTTTCAATTCAGCTATGTATATGTTTCCCTTCTCTCTGTTGTTTTTAATTTCGTGTTCTGTTCTTCCTGCTCTCTTCAATAGGCAGTAAAATTACATCGAATCCCATCATCGTTGGCCCAGTACACCAACTAAGCATGAAATAAATATGACAATCATCAAGGAAGTTAAAGTATATTATTGTAACCCCACAAATTGTTCCCAACTTACAATCTTGACAAAATGGTACAGGTTCCAGACTGTAAAAAGAAGAGAAGCAGTGAAACGTTCAATGTCCAAATGTAAACACCAGAAATAACCGAGCTCGCCCCAACGTCATCGAAGTGCTTGAGACCAATGAGTCTAAGTTTCAAAAGTTGGTGACCAAGCATCTAGAACACCAAGGGAGAGCTTGATGAGTCAATGTACAATGCATCAAACAACACTTAATATTTTTAATAATGGAGGCGATGGATGAACTCACATAGGAGAAACATATTCTAGTTTTCTTACACAGGAGGATTCATCAATCAAATTTAGAAAATTTTCCTTGCAAAATAATTTAGCGAACACCCACAACTTTATTTATTTTTTGAAATTTGATAATGAATAATTCGGATTTTCTGAGTTGTTCATCAATTGGAAGTGATATCTAGTACATTTTTTTTTTATTCGGATTAGTGATTTAGCTTGATGACAAACCCCACAAATTTAATAAAATTCCAGTCTAACTTTTAGAGTTACCACAAATCTCTTCCCAGAAAATTCAGTCATTTACACAATATAGGTTTTAACTTTTGATATGCATACCCAAGGCAACGACAAATAGATTGAAAATCCAAATTGTAGATTCACTTTCAAAGATTGCAGTTGCAATTCGATTGGCAGAGTTCTTAACCTTAAAGTCTCCAGAATGGTCATTAACTTTGTGGCGATTTTTCCAGTTTTAATTCCCACTTCGTATTTTGGGTACATACATCATTTTACAGCATATTATATAATTTCTAACATTTTCAAAGAGTGACCCAACTAGCAATGAACAAGTACAAATCAAAATTTGGGTTGAAAAAAAAGAAAAGGTAGCTAACAAAATTCCAATACTCGATTTGAGAAAATGAATGACATTAATACCAGAAATTCATTTCTAAATGACACAAAAACCCATCAAGGATCATGATAAATCAATATCATAATTTTAAATCACAGTGTATGCTGAATTTCAAATAAAACTCATTTACAAAAATAATCTTACCATAATTATAAATCTCAAATAGAATAATGTAACCGGCGAATATGAACCTTGAAGATGTTCTTCCTTAATTGGCATTCCTTCTGACCTCCCGCTTGATAATCGTAGTGTACCTCCGAGCTAACTCTAGGGGTACTCTTATTCCCCCTTAGTCTCATGAGTTGCAAAGGGGCCATGCACACACAAACCAGAAATACTCTAGCTCCAAGCTTTCCTCGTAAGGAAGAGCTACCACTCTATCCTCAAACTTGGTATCCCAACTCTCAGAATTAAAACATAGCCCGAAATTATTTTTACAACATAACTTTACCAATAAAAAGTGTGATCCATTTACCAATAGAAAATTCTTCACTCACACATGTCCACATGCACAATTAATTAACTTTTTAATTAAATAAATTAGGATTGTTCACCCACACACTTGTCACTCTCTCCCGAAGTTGTAGAAGAAATTACAAGTTTTTATTATAATGAAAAATCAAAATTCCCTCACATCCTCTCATGTGTTCCTATTATCTATCTTAGTTGTCCCTTTATTCCCTAGATTCTCATTTAATGAATGTTTCCTAAATAGATCTTAGTTAGAGTTTGATTAGGAGTCTTCTTCTAGTTACACTATTGGTAGCTACATTCTATATACCATCCTATGTGTATACCTATTCTCTCATATTTTATTTCTTTCTTATTTTGAATTCCTTTTTATTAATTTCATGCACACACGTGCATTATATCTCATCTTTAGATTTTCTCACTATTTTATTTCTTGATCTGATTTATCTTATTTATTTTAATTTAATTAATATATTTAATTTACTCCCCTAACTAAACTTAGACTTAGGCTTAGTCTTTTAATTAGGATTTGATTTTTATTGGGATTTATAGTTAATGGATTCACTCTTTAATTAATTATTTAAATCCGACAAGGTATAAATATTTCAATGTTTTCTAGGCCACCTAGATTTATTGACTCAAGTTTTTAATTACACGACGTGCCCTTCAAGACGCACCTCGGTGCTCCAAGGGTGCCACTCATATTTTACTGGTTTTGGTATTTTGTCCAACCCTTGGAGTCAACACTCCACTCAATCAACCTTGTGAGAGACTAAGGGATTCTAAGGAATAAGGAATTTGCCTTATTGCGCACCCTTTAGAAATATTCGTGAGCGCATGTCTGAGTCCGCCCTCACGACATCATGAACCTATCGAACTAGGTAATCATTAACCTAAAATTCGAGCCACGATGGGAGTGCCAGTAGGATATGATAGGGATGTTGCCATACCTATCCCTCAATATCTTGTTTCTGTGCATGGCCCCTTTACTTCTTATGTGATTCATTCTAGAAAGAATCATCATCATGCATCCATTGACAAAACAATTTCATTGATGCATATACGTAATCATACTAAATCAATCACATGACACATGTGCATAAAATGAAATACTCAAACAAAACAAAATCCACTCCCTGACTCAATATGGAGTCCAAGGAGGTCCATTGATGCAATCAACATCCATAATTTTTCATGTGTCCTGCACACTCAGGTAAACTCGTCAATAGCATCTATCAATACATGTATATCAAAAACAATAAGTCACACCATATCATTATCATCATGTATAATCCATAATCGAAAAAAATCACCATGTAACATAACCAGATCACTTGCACGTAAGTGTCCTGAAAGAATAAGTTGATAACATGTGCTCATTAGAGAGAGATGTTACATAAATACACTCAAAATTAGTTACAAACAATTACAAAATGATCATAACTTCCTACAATATAACCCTCTAAAACAATAATAAGTGGGCATGCTACTTCTAATTACATTCATGATTGTCAATGTTAAGATCAAGAATAGGGTGTTCAACACAAAACTGGGTGTAGAGGCTAAGCTCAACATGAAGAGAAAAACTAAGTGCACAAAGACTAGTTGTATGCAGGTTTTCAAAACAACAAAATGGGGCACCAACAATGATCAACACTTCAAAGTCACTATGAATCCTAGTAATTACACTATTATATGTTAGATAAACCTATTGTAAAGAGAAAATTATTTGTTTTCATGACATTGATGCCAATTTCTTAATTGACACTAGGCTTAATGAACAAGTTCCATGTATATGGGTTGGGACTTCTTCTATTGCAATTTGTACATTGTAGGGTATCTCCACAATTTACAATAAGAAGAGGTGCCAACATAGGGAGAGTTCTACAACATCCTTTGTGTCTCTTTTGACCAATGTAAATCTAGACAGAAATGGAGATATTGAAGTTAAATATTTGAAAATGGATTAGAATGAGATTGAATTAGATTGCAATATGGAGTTCATAAATTCTTCTAAGATAAATGACACACATATAACTATGGTTCCCATGGAAGAGAATTACATCTATGAAAATAAATCTAGCTTTTGTGGAGGAAACCACCCAAAAATATGTGCATATACAAATGTTGCACATGTAGGGAAAGATAAAATTTTATTTCCACATGTAAGTCTCAAAATTAAGCAAATATATCCAATCTGAAATCTATGAGGACATATTTTGTTGTATGGCATTGTTTATCTAAAATGTACATATATTTATGTAGAGGAGATTTGAGATAGTTAATTTATTCGAATATACCACTAAGATTATAGAGTTAGAATAATGTCTATATCGATATGCTAAGAGAGGTGCTTGATCTCATATAAGAAGGGCACCATTTCTATCATTTTCATTTTCATGAACTTAACAAAAAGTTGTGTTAGTGTTCCTAAATGTTGTTACTAGCTTTGTCATTATATGATTACAAAACCTATAAACAACATGTACATGTACTTAGTGTATCCTCAACAAATATTTTTAATTATATTTATATATTAAAACAAAATTAAATTCTAAGATTAAGACATTACACATTGTGTGAAAGTACACCACCATGGAAATTGCGAGTAATACTTTTTATTATATAAAACGATAAAAGATCACAACGAACAGAAGAGGGTCATATTTGTTAGATCTTTTTTTTTAGAGCCTCCATGAGGAGGGTAATATTGCAAGAGATATCATCAAATTTCTCTTCCATCCTCACAAATCTCCCTTCAGCTAGATCTCGAGGGTTGTTGTGAACAGACTCATCTTCGATGGCTAAGGTTTTGAAACTTTCTTATTAATACAATTCCTATATCTTGAAGCTTTCCCGAAATAACCAAAAGAAAACTACTTTGATACCAATATGATCTATAAATTGTTGTGGATATTCTACTAGAATGGTTCTTCACAACAGATCTCGTAATACTCTGAAATCTTTGATTATGCAATTTATTTCCTTAGGTTCCAGATTAGGTATTACTAGCTTAATGCTCAGATTAATGAAAATAAATTTATACGGAAATAAAATAATAGGTGAATATGCACAACATCCAAATTAAATGAACACAAGGTATATCCTCTAAAACCCAATATGGGGGAAAACCCAACTAGAAGTTGAGGTCTATGTTCTTCTCTCTTTTCTTTAGTTATGAATAACAAGTTAAAAGAAAGGGGCACTCACTATGTTGTTTCCTTTGACATTATGGCCTATATGTATGCTATAGAATATTTTCCTCCTCTGTTATTCTCTAAAAGTACTAGTCCTACCTACTTTTCTCAACTATGGAACAAGTACCATGCTAAATAATAGAACCCTTTTCTCCTTCTAGCAACCCAATATTTAACATAACTTGATAGTCATCTAGGGTTAGGGTTTTTGCATCCTCAACACTCAATTAGTGATAAGGTATAGACCTTCTCAAATATTATTGTAAGCCCACACATGGCCATCCCCATATGTGTGAGTAATGTGGGCTTGTTATTGCACAAGTTGTAGGTTGGGAAAATCATGACCCAATCAAGGAAACAAGTGCTATAACTATGGTAATCCTACACCCAATGTCACCTCGATGTAGGTCCCACACTTCAAGGGTGACTAGGTCACTCTAGGGAGGCGATCATGTTGACCCTAGGGGGATTGAGACAAAGATGGAAGGAAGTGGAAAATTAGCCCCTATAGGTACAGTCTAAATGGAATCAAGGGTAGGGAAAGATTCCTTGTAAGTCAAGTAAAGGCTTCCCCATAGGTATAATGTTTCGCTGGATGTTTGTACCTGCCTGTGACACAAAAAAACACAGCTTGCAACAATATATGTTAGTTGGATCAAAAAGTTAATGTTTATGTCCCTAATTTGCAGCAGTAAATAACAATATATATCATAAAATAAATGATACTAGAAGTTTCCCAATAAGTGTTAGATATCAAGTAGAAAATGCAAGAGAAAGACTAACTAAACTCAAGATGAAAAGCCCAAATTCTAGCAGAAAAGATAAGGTTGTTGTAAACATTTGTTTGCCACAAATATATCTGCCTTATGGATGTAACATTCAATGTATTACATCGAGAAAATCAGCCACTAGAAATCCTTTAAACTTTGCCAAAAAGTGTGATAGGACTAGGAGAGTATGTGTGCAAACTTTGAGCCAAAACTAATGGTTGATAAGAGAGTTGTTTAAGCAAGTATGTTAGGGTTTTTGCAGCCCTAATGGATGAAGATGAAAATTTGACACAATAGAAATAAGTATCCTTTGGATTAGGATGCCCTAATATCTTTGAGGTTCCGAGGGCACAAGGAAAACAATCCACTTTTGCAAGAAATTTGTGTTTCCCAATGCAATACTTTATATCTCCAATTCAATAAAAATATGACTAGTGCCTTTACTATTGGGTTAATGGAGTCTAAAGGATATTGGACAAACTACCTCCTAGTTTGTGTAAGCCCTTTTACTTCCCAAGACAAGTTTATCTAAGCTAGGGTTTAGGCTAAGAGGGTGTATGTCCTTATACTTCTCCTAGAAAACCCTTGTCAATGAGATGAAGCAATAAAATGAAGAAAAACTGGTGAAGACTATGGTGGGGGTGTATGCCCTTATAGTTCCCACCTAGATCATAGCACAAAAATACTTTACTTGAATAAAATGATAGCAAGAGAGTAAAAACCATACCAAAATCAAGAAAGATGCTAAGATAATCCACCACAAGAGCTAGAAAATAACCTTCCAAGGCTAGCACATCACTTCTTCCATTAAACATTCAAAATTTCAGCCATACACAAGTGCACAAGAGATAAATATCTAAGGGAGCCAAAAATTGCATACCAATACCTCTTGTGAGAGGAAATTTATGATTTTATTTGAGATCTTATGATCTCTATTTATACAAAAATTAGCCAACATGGCTTGTCCAAAAAATAAGGAGTAAAACACAATATTAGGGATAAACAACCCTAATATTTCCCCCTTAACACAATAATATCAAACAAGTCACTTAAAACTTCATCTTTTGCACAAATTAAACCCTAATTAAGGATAATGTCACCCCTTTAGGGAACATTTTGTCACTTTGAAGAGGTCATTGGAGCTGGAGAAATATAGAAGGGCCTCCCAAGGGCATGTGTCAAGCATACAGAGGATCCTTTCTTGGTGAAAACCATATTCTCATTAGAATGTCCAAGTGTAAGTGAGTGGCACCTCACCACCAAACCCAAACCCCCACTACTATGACATCATGCAAGAAAATGGGACATTTTTCCCTTCCTCGGAAAATTATTTAGCATGTAATGGGTGGGCTAGGTAATACAAGTCATCATCAAGGTCATCCAAGTCATATCTCTCTCATCTGGCATGCGGGCCCCTGGCATCCCACCTATGGGCTTGTAGCCCCATGGAATCCCAAGCTAGGGTTGTTCTCCAAAAATTCCCCACTAGCTAGGTCCTGCAAAAACAAATGGGCACTCCCTCCAAGGATGTCAATTCATAACATCATTATAAGTGGATCCAATCAATAAACAAGACATCTAAGCATGTGCATCAAATATTATCATATCAAACAATTAACAACTCAAAGACACTATGTGACTTGTCAAGCTTAATTATGGGATGGTTGACTAGGTGTCCTATTGGGAATATCTTGCCCTAGGTCAAGGAGATCCTCCAGGAGGTCCCTCTCTAAGACATGTAAATTGTATGAGGTGGATGGGGTAAAGACTCAATGGGCATAGGGCTCATGACATACTAGGGGTCGTAGTGTCTCATTCATGGTTTCCTTTGTAGAGGGTGTGTGGTACCTTCGTCTGCAATTCACTTTTTCCAAGACCTTTATTTTCATTGTATCCTTTATTTATATTTTCTTTAGCAAAAGGAGAGGTTGAAGGTCATTTCCTTGGCGTGGTGCCTAGATGGTGGAAATGTCACCCACAAATGCCTAATGGAAATGAGAAGGTTGTCTCGTGATGAGACCCCCTTTCTCTCATCCATGCAATTAAGATTCACTACCCTAGTTTGGTGACCATATAATGACAATTTCATACCACTACATATCCATGAATGTGATAGGTTGGCTCATGATGAGACCTCATATCCTTCAATCTACCTTTCATACATTTCTTTGTTATATTATGGGTCCCTTTTTATTCAAATATAAGCGTTTTATTGCTTTCTTGGGTGATCCCTAGGTGAATCATCTAGAATTTTTACATATGGCTTTTATCTTTTACCCAACACCAACCCATCAGGGCCTTTAGCCCCTTCTTCCCATAGAATGAGGGAAAACCCCTTCTTGGGACAATACACCCTAAACTCCCAATACATAAGGAAACAAAGGGGATTAATGATGGAAAATGGTAAGTATGGTTGGGAAAAATATGATGGTTGATTAATGTATTTCCTAGTAGCAAACCCATTCCCAAAGAATACCACTTACTAGGGCACAATGTCAACCACCAAGGTGAAGAAAGGAAAAAGGCATAATGTCCAAGAACATATCATGAAATCTAGAGAAATATAAGATACAACATACTCAAATGTCTTAGGTATTGAAATGATTCTCACCATAATACTGACTTGTACCTCATGGAGCAAGTCCCACTACCTTTCGGAAGCCAACTGGTATGGTGGATGCCATATGTAAACCTTTGACCATATGTGGTGGTGAGTGGGTTTTTCATCTATGCAAAGCATATTGTTGGTCATGTAGTCTCTCAGAACTCCATATCTGTAACCTGGGGGACTCGACAAACCATCTCCTTAGTTATCCACAAAATGGGGATAGCAGGATTGACGTGGAATCCACTCATACCATGGTGTTCAAGAAGGAGAGTCAACATGTGGGAGGAATAACTTTCACATACAAGATTCAATTGAGGTGATCTCTGCACTGTAGTAAAGGTATCACTGTGTGTATCAACATTGAGGGTGTCGGAGAAATGTTTGGATGTTGTAACCTGAAACAGTTTCATTTATTTCCTCAAAATGGATCTGGAAGGTTATAGAACCTAATTTTCCAAACTAGGACCTGCCACTCAAATGGGATTTGCAAGACAATTCCTCCAATTTTTCCACCCAAAAAGTACTAATATAGATGAAAACATATATGATGATTCATTATGGGTCATTTTTATAGTAAAGTCACTTTTCCTTGCATGTTTTAGGGTCTATGTGTAGAAGGATCTAGGTTTATTTCTGTGTGAACTAGATTTTTCTTTTAGTAATCCAATCGTGTACCTCCCATTGTGATGATATCCATGACATATATGTTATTTCTTCAATAGATTCATATTCTCTTGGAAATCGAACCAATTGTCAATGATAATTTCAAACACTGGGTTCTAAACTTAGGCCAACAGTGAAGTTTATTAGTATCAATATATTCAATTTCCTCACAAGGATAACATCTCTCTCAAGACACTAATGAACATTATCGAAATATATATGAATGATAAGAAAATGAAACACGTAAATTTAATGCAATCATCATACATTCATTAGACATTCAAATCAACACACATAATACATAAAATATAGGGGGGGAACCATGACATAGTGTTCTCTACTCAATCCATAAGATTAGTCGATACATACTCCTTATAAACTGTGACATCCCCAAAAATAAAGTATTTTCAAAATTCAAAATTTGTTAGAAAACTATTTTGATTTCAGTAAATTAGAAATTGGAATTTTTTTTCCAATTATGGCAATTCCAAATTTCGAATTTGATAAATTGTAATTAATTATTATGACTGTTGGGTAGAGACCTGATTTGACCCAACTAACTATTTGACTATGAAACTTGTATGTAAACAAAATATTGTTTTAATTATTGCAGGAGGACAAATGGAACAACCATGTTAAATTTACTTGACCATGACTCCATGAGTGGGGAACATGTTGAAACTACCTCTGGGCAGATTGCTACAAGTGGAAATCAGATATTTGGCCATTGGTAGCCTCTGAAAATCAAGGATTTAGAAAGATGCGAAAATTCCCAAGGGAAAGAAAAGACCTAGGAAAAAATATTGTTTGATAAATAGCATATGTGAGGAGGCATGATGTTGCCTAGTATGTTGTGGAAAGAGACTATTGTTTATTGTTGTTATGAGCACTATTGATTGAGTGTGAGGCAAGAGGAGTCTGTCGAGACTGAAAGACATTGCTGAGGAGGAGTTTCTGAGTTAGCCCTCATGGACTCATGGTCAAGCTAGGGGGTGAGCTGGGAAGGTGAGTTGGCTGCCCTATTCTACAGTTGGGAGGAACGTGGTTGTTCCCTTTGTCTTCCCACAAGCCGGTTCAAATAGGTTGCTCTACCCCTTCTCTGTTTGAATGATTTTATATTTAATGCAATCTATTTATTAAATCTGAACTGAAATGATTTCCATTTTTGTTCGAATGATTTTATATCTGATATGATGTATTTATTAAATCTGAATTGAAATGCCTTCCATCTCTGTCAAATGATTAATCACTGATGAAGTTTATTTGTTAGATTCAAACTAATAGTATAATCTGAATGAAAACTGTTCGAAGTATATAAAACTATAATATGCCTTACAAATCTAATCCTGAGTGATTTTGTACAGTTGGATTAAATTCTAGATGGATGTTAGAAGTCTTCTTTTAATTGTTATGACAATTATAAGGATTTTGCAAGGATAAATTCTAGAAGTAGTCACTACTGTGAACTGGGTTAATGGTGTACAAGAATAGTTGTAGGAATTTTCCAATGTATCAAAGATTCTAGTATAGAAATATTTGAGTAATTAGAATGGAAACCAATTCTATATGTAGAATAATTATATTTCTGTAAGGAATTGTATACAAAGTCATGATATTAGTTTTGTTGTATTTATATACCATATTGTTGCTATAGTTGGGATCCATTGTGGTAACGGGACCAACACATAAAGGTACGAGGTTGCAAGCAATGTATATCATCTGTAGTAGTAATCGATTTGAGTCTGGACAATAAAACTATATTCTAGAGCAACAAAAAAAAAAACACTCGTGACAAGGGCAGAGCTAAGATAAATTAACTATGGAAATCTTCCAAAGCACAATTATGGGAATTTCCACCTGTCTCGAAAATCATATGGTTTTAGTATTACAAAGTGTGTGTCGAAAATTCAAGAGATCTGGAAGCAGATCCTTGTAATACTATACTCCTTATATCTGAACAGTATGAATTATAATAGCAAATAAATCATCTACAGTCTAATGCATTCAAGTTTTTAAAATGCTTTTCGTAATTAAAATTCGTTGTTATGATAATGATACATAAATAGAAGTTTCATAAAGAACAAATTCAGAATTATACAATTATCGTAAGCATATAATGAAGCATTAAACTTCATAGTTATGCAGATAACCAGATTAGGTAATTAAAAGTCACTTTATATTTCTGAGCATAGATATAGGATAAAGTTACAATACTTAAACTTATCTAAATATTGGATCATAGAGTCCCGGTCTTAAGTAGATCTGGTATAACTGAAGAGAAATATAAATCATTCGACCAAGTCTCGGTAGAGATTGTACTCCTTTTAAGTTCCTTTAAAATAAATTGTAATAATAACCAGACAGGTAGGAATTGGTATTTCTCTACCAACAACAACCATACACTAGAACGAATTTGAGTCCATGCGATAGACCTGAGATACTATTATGTTGAAGGAGAATGGTAGCAGGAACCCGAGTATCTCTTTCTTAAAGCGATGACCTGGGTTTCGGGAGCGACGAAGGCATCCAATCCTGTAGAGAAAACTGAGAAGCTATTATTAATATCAATCAACCAATATAATACTGGTAAGAAAGGAATCCAATTCATAATTAGTTCTCTAAACTTTAAAACCGAGAAGCTATTATTAATATCAATCAACCAATAGAATACTAGTAAGAAAGGAATCCAATTCATAATTAGTTCTCGAAACTTTACTCAGCTGATGAATTTTGGAAGTAGACTCTGCCTCCTCCTCGTATCCATGAAAAGGTAGTTGAACTCGAAGAGGTGGAATGGGCGAAGAGTCACCTGATGGGTACCTCGCATTTAAAACCAGAGGCCCCATCATTAGTTTGTAACCAGTAAAGTTATTCGTTTGTTTTTAGAACAATGAATAAACTCATTCTAAATATGACTTATTATAAACATTGTCACCTCTTCTCTTATCACATTACATAAGCGTTTAACAAGCATTTGATCTGGGAGCAACAAAATGGGAAATAGAGACAAACTCTGGAACAAAATGGGAAAACCCTTGGCTGAAGCTCGGAACTTGGGGATAATTATATACCAGAGATAACAAAAGGAAAAATGAAATCTCGTAAGAGATTTATATGCGTTACAGAATAACCATATCAGTTGTATTAACCAGACCATCCCCTTTGACTAGTTAAAGGATACCAGGGTGGATTACAAAGGGTAATGGCTCTAAATATCTTATTTATTCCCCTACTCCGAAGAGCCACTCGATATGTGGAGAGAATACACTCAGGATGGAGTCAAAAGAACTTAATAAGATAATCAGTGCTACAATAGAGTACACTTTATGTCCTAGTCTTCTTAAACATAACCATAGGGAAGGTTCAATATTAGGACAGTATAAGTCTAGGAACCTCCCATTCGTGAGCAGAGTCTAGATTTCCCTATGGATTACAGCCAGGAAAGCTCACACAGAATGCGAAGAAATACTAATAACCTAAAGCTTGTGCAACCGTTTATCAAAAACTATGTTAAGAGTTTACAATCCAAACATAGATAAATTCAGTATAACACCGAGAGATTTCTTGGAGTTATCAGTCAAATGCCTTACCTTGTTAAGACAATTTTCCAGTGGGAGGGGTCCATTGAATGCATATCCACTATGTTGAATCATCATCATAAGCGTTCAGAACACTGAGAGAAACACTACGGCATGGTCGCTGGATACACAGAACCAACTTTGTGAATGTGGAGTAACCTCCAAGAACCTGACTACTAGAGATTAATGGCAGTCTGTACCTATGCGTCATGGTTAGGGCAAGGTGGCGAAATCTCAGCGGACACATTAACGCTCGCAACAATTACGAGGACATACTTTCAGGAAGCCTTAAACACTTGACAGATATTTCTTTACACCACCTTGACCATACCCAGTTTATTTTCGTCTCAGGCCTTGGGGAAATCATTTTTGACAGATAGACCAAATTTACGTTACTTGATAAATCCTATAATAAGTTAGGGTTTCGTTCTTTTTTCATCGATTTGTGTCAAGAAAGGAAAGGCCTCGGGACAAGGGTTAGTTTGGATGGGACGACAGTTATATGTGAGTGAGTGATACGTATAACTAGCCTTAATTACATGTGACATCCCCAAAAATAAAGTATTTTCAAAATTCAAAATTTGTTAGAAAACTATTCTGTTTTTAGTAAATTCAAAATTGGAAATTTTTTGCCATTTATGGAAATTCCAAATTTTGAATTTGACAAATTGTAATTAATTATTATGACTATTGGGAAGAGACTTGATTTGACCCAACTAACTATTTGACTATGACACTTGTATGTAAACAGAATATTGTTTTAATTATTACAGGAGGACAAATGGAACATCCATGTTAAATTTAGTTGACCATGATTCGATGAGTAGGGAACATGTTGGAACTACCTCTGGGCTGATTGTTACAAGTGAAAAATCAGATATTTGTCCATTGGCAGCCCCTGAAAATCATGGATTTAGAAAGCTGCAAAAATTCCCAAGGGAGGGAAAAGACCTAGGAAAAAATATTGTTTGATAAATAGCATATGTGAGGAGGCAGGGCGATGCCTAGTATGCTGGGGAAAGAGACTATCGTTTCTTATTGGTATGAGCAATACTAATTGAGTGTGAGGCAAGAGGAGTCTACCGATACTGAAAGACATTGTTGAGGAGGATTTTTTGAGTTAGCCCTCATGGACTCATGGTCAGGCTAGGGGTGAACTGGGCAAGTGAGTTGGCTTCCCTGTTCTACGGTTGGGAGGAACGTGGTTGTTCCCTTTGTCTTCCCACGAGCCAGTTAATATATGTTTCTCTACCCCTTCTCTGTTTGAATGATTTTATATCTAATGCAATGTATTTATTAAATCTGAACTGAAATGATTTCCATTTTTGTTCGAATTATTTTATATCTGTTGTGATGTATTTATTAAATCTGAATTGAAATGCCTTCCATCTCTGTCAAATGATTAATCATTGACGAAGTGTCTCTGTTAGATTCGAACTGATAGGATAATTTGAATGAAAATTGTTTGAAGTATATAAAATTGTGATATGCCTTACAAATCTAATCCTGAGTGATTTTGTATAGTTGGATTAAATTAAGGATGGATGTTAGAAGTCTTCTTTTAATTGTTATGATAGTTGTAAGTATTTTGCATGGATAAATTCTAGAAGTAGTCCCTACTGTGAATTGGGTTACTGTTGTACGAGAATAGATGTAGGAATTTTCCAATGTATCAAAGATTTCAATATAGAAATATTTGAGTAATTAGAATGGAAACCAAGACTATATGTAGAAGAATTATATTTCTGTAAGGAGTTGTATACAGAGTCATGATATTAGTTTTGTTGTATTTATATATTGTATTTCTGCTATAGTTGGGATCCATTGTGGTAACGGGACCAACACATAAAGGTATGAGGTGGCAAGCAACGTATATCATCTGTAGTAGTAATTGATTTGAGTTTGGACAGTAAAACTATATTCTAGAGCCACAAAAAAAAACCAGTCGTGACAAGGGAAGGTCTAAGATAAATTAACTGTGGAAATCTTTCAAAGCACAATTCTGGGAATTTCCACCAGTCTCAAAAATCATATGCTTTTAGTATTACAAAGTATGTGGTGAAAATTCAATAGATCTGGAAACAAATCCTAGGAATACTATACTCCTTATATCTGAACAGTATGAATTATAATAACAAATAAATCATCTACAGTCTGATGCCTTAAATTTTTTAAAAGGCTATTCGTAATTAAACTTCCCTGTTATGATAACGATACATAAATAGAAGTTTCATAAAGAACAAGCTCAGAGTTATACAATTATCGTAAGCATATAATCAATCATTAAACTTTGCATTTATGCAGATAACCAGAGTAGGTAATTAAAAGTCACTTTATATTTCCGAGCATAGATATAGGATAAAGTTACAATACTTAAACTTATCTAAATACTGGATCATAGATTCTTCGTCTTAAGTACATCTGGTATAAGAGAAGAGAAACATAAATCGTTCGACCAAGTCTCGGTAGAGATTGTGCCCACTTTAAGTTCCTTTAAAAGAAATTGTAATAATAACGAGAAGGGTAGGAATTGGTATTTCTATACCCACAACAACCATACACTAGAACGAATTTTATTCCATGCGATAGACCTGAGATACTATTCTATTGAAGGAGAATGGTAACAGGAACCCAAATACCTCTTGCTTAAATCAATGACCTGGGTTCCAAGAGGGACGAAGGCGTCCAATCCTATAGAGAAAACCAAGAAGATATTATTAATATCAATCAACCAATAGAATACCGATAAGAAAGGAATCCAATCCATAATTAGTTCTATAAACTTTACCCAGCTGATGAATTTCGAAAGTAGACTCCACCTCCTCCTTCTATCCATGAAAAGGTAGCTAAACTTGAAGAGGTGGAAAGGGCGAAGAGTCACTTGATGGGTACCTCGCATTTAAAACCAGAGGCCCAATCATTAGTTTGTAACCAGTAAAGTTTTCTATTTGTTTTCATAATAGTGAATAAACTCATGCTAAATACGATTTATTATAAACATTGTACTCTATTAAAATGTATCCTGTATGGTCGCCTCTGCTCTTATCATAGTACATAAGTGTTTAACAGGCGTTTGATCTGGGAGAAAAAAAATGGGAAATTGTGACAAACTCTGGAACAAAATGGGAAAACCCTCGGTTGAAGCTCAGAACTTGGGAATAATTATATACCAAAGATAACAAAAGGAAAAATGAAATCCTGTAAGAGATTTAAACATGTTACAGAATAACCATATCAGTTGTATTAACCAGGCCATCCCCTTTTACTAGTTAAAGGATACCGGGGTGGATTAAAAAGGGTAATGGCTCCGAATATTTTAGTTATACCCTAACTCCGAAGATCCACTCGATATGTGGAGATCATACACTCAGGACAGAGTCGAAATAACTTAAGAAGATACTCGGTGCTACAATAGAGTACACTTTATGTCCTGGTCTTCTTAAACATAACCATAGGGAAGGTTCAATATTGGGACAGTATAAGTCTAGGAACCTCACATTCATGAGCGGAGTCCATATTTCCCTATGGATTACAACCAAGAAAGCTCACGCAGAAAGGGGAGAAATACTAATAACCTAAATCTTTTACAATTATTTATCAAAAACTTTGTTAAGAGTTTACAATCCAAACATAGATAAATTCAGTATAACACCAAGAGATTTCTTGGAGTTATCAGTTAAATGCCTTACCTCGTTAAGAAATTTTTTCGATGGGAGGAGTTCATCGAACGCATATCCTCTAGGCTGAATCATCATCATAAGCTTTTGGAACACTTAGAGAAACACTGTTAAGCCCTAATATTGGCTCATTACCACTTAATTGGGATATATTAGATTAGTAATGTTATTTTATTTATGTGGGATTTAGGCCATTAGTTGTGATTTAGATTAGTAATGTTATTTTATTTATGTCGACTTTAGGCCATTAAAACCTCCTAGTCTCCTATATATACCAAGGAGACATTTTCATTTTGAATCATCTTGTACTTGAACATTTAAGTGG
>ML778168.1:105352-119229 GCA_009831015.1 Picea engelmannii | reverse complement strand
CCAAGTTGGAGATGAAGTTTGGATTTACATTAGTAAGGAGAGGCTTAAAGGAGAAGGTAAAAAACTCAAACCAATTCGATATGGTCCTTTCAAGATTATCGACAAGATTGGTAACAATGCCTTCCATTTAGATTTGCCTCCTTTTATGCAAATGTATGCAGTTGTTAATGTTGAGAATTTGAAATTGTATGAGCCTCCTCTGATTGATGATCAAGGACAGCATGTTCATATTCCTTCTATAGATGATTTTTCCCCAGAATATCTTACAGAACTGCATGAAGACACCATCCTTGACAGGAGAATGCGAACTTCAAAACGAGGAAATGTGGAGTATCTTCGAGTTGGTCTTAAAGGTACAAATCCAAGAAAATCCAACTGGATTGAGGTTGGAAAGGTGAGGGAGCTATACCCTCATCTTCAGATAGACTGAAAATAGTCTTTTGGAGGTCCAAAAGCTTTCCAATGGGGAGGTGTAGTCCAGGGGATCAATTTTTTCTCAAAATTCAAAGTGCTCAGAATCGATTCAAATCGAATGGGAGTGTAGGCCTCATTCTTACAAACCCAACGCAACTCGTTTGGGTTCAAACATATGTCGGGAGAGAGAGATATCGCATTCTATTCAAAATGACAAACAAGCAAAAAAGGGGTGTTGACTGTATAGTCCGTACAGTCCGTGTGGACGCTGACTTGGTAGGCCATACGACATGTGGCAGGTAGATGTGTGGATAGTTGGCATATTAAGTGGCATGTTTTCAATGAATGAGATGGTGACACGTGGCCCAATCAATGGATGCCACGTGTCACACACATATTGGTTTAAAATTTATGCATTCAGGAGGACTTGACCCCGCGACCTCCGGGGCAGGGGAAGAGACTTGGGAAAGGCCGTCAACCAGTGTGCCACCACATGTGCCTTGTAATATAAACGGTGCATATTATATTTATGTTGAAATGTATTATATGGTGGGCACGGATCAGGCTGGGGCTTAGCCCTAGCCCCTGGTCCCGCATATATACAATGTGACCACATTACTATATGCGTGCTCTATTGTATAGCCCTTTCATTTGAACCACTAGTCACATGGTATGCAATGTGACCAAAGGCATGTCTGTGTTTATAACTGTTTGAACTTTTTCCCTTTATTTATATTCACGCGGTCGTATGGCGCTTTACATGCCCACGGGCCTTAAACGGTTAAGGGCCAACGCGTAACCATGCGACAGTTTGTACTGGTCGTGTGGTTGCACCCGGTGCCAAGTTTTTATGCTTAAATATGTGTGTATGCTAGGTTGAGCCAACAAGGGTGCGTTTTGTAGATGCAGAGACAACAAGTTTGAAGGGGGGACTTCCAGGAAGCCTATCTTCTTCAATTTTTGGCCAAACGAGGTGCCGAAAAAGCCTAGCTAGGGGTTTTTGGACGTTCAGAAGCCATTGGAGCAGTCTATTTGGAATTATGAGCATTGTAAAGCACATTTTTGAGAACTTTGAGCAAATAATACAAATGATCCATTGGAAGATGGACCAGGAGATGTAGCCTAAGAGAGGGGTGAACTCCTTTATCATTTGCTCTGTTATGTGTTTTCTGTTCATTATTTTTGTTGTTGTTTATATGCATCTTGAATGAGTAAATCCTATTAAATTTGTGTTGCAAAGTTGATCCATTTGCATTTTAACACATAAAATTTAACTTGCAAATATTTTCAAGAATACAAGTCTTCTTCATTTTTAGATCAACTGCCTTGACCGTACCCAGGTTATTTCCATCTCAGCCCTTGGGAAAATCATTTTTGACATATAGACCGGATTTTCGTTACTTGCTAAATCCTATAATCAGTTATGGTTTTGTTTCGTTTTCATCGATTTTTGTCAAGAAAGGAAAGGCCTCAGGCCAAGCGTTAGTTCGGATGGGACGACAGTTATATGTGAGTGAGAAATACATATAACTAGCCTTAATTACCTCCTTCCAAGTCATAACGCTTGCACGTAATGGTGGTTGTTGTGATAGTGATGAGTCTATAAGTTCCATGTCACACTAAACCCGAGGAAACATATAGTCATTTCTGAATTTAAGGATGCCTTCTCATTTTCACTTTCCTTGTAATGTGCCTTGCGCGATCAAAATTATGGCATATAACCATTATGCGTTTGCAGATTTAGTAGTGAGATTTCGATAAGGATATCATTGGGTTAAGGGTAATAATGTAGGCTATGATACGAGCGATTATGATTACCTTATAATCCATTATAATCTATTAGTTGTGGATTTAGTGGAATCCATCCCCCTTTAAGACTCAAGTAGGGATAAGGTATGTTAATGATCAGTAACTAAAAGATTTGTGGTAAGTCCTAAATGACGAAAGGAAGGGGTATATGATTCCCATGTAGTAAGGTTGAAATCAAATGTAATTTTAATTTGAGAATTAATGACTACATATATTTTTTTTATATGGCAAAATTGGGAAACATTACATATGGTATCAGAGAAAAGTTTACAACATTGGGCCTTGAACAGGGCCACATTAATTTCTTGGCATATATTTTACTTATGAAAAACTAATAAACCTCTATTGTTACAAACAAAAGACCATTTATGTTTTGTGTTAATCATGGAAGCACAAGATGATGGGGAAATCAGAATCGATGGAAATCCTGAACAAAGACTTCCTGAAAATCAGAGACAAAATAGTGATGGAAGCTCACCTACTAAATTTATGGAAGCAATGAGGAATCTCATCATCGAACTGCAGGTTTTCAAAGATGGCAATGAAAAAATGAAGAAAGGTCAGCACAAACAACAGGAAATAAATGAAGTCATGTTGCATAGTATAGTGACAAAGAAAATCCCAAAGGATGATAATAACGATGAAGAAGTTAGAAAGAGGGCTTCCAAGAAATCTGGACCTGAAACATAAAAAGGAGATAGTTCATCTAAAAGTACACCTTCAGCTGAGGACAAAACAAAAACAGACAGAAAGAGAAAACAAGTAGACCACCTTCAAGGAGAATTCAAGAAAATTAAACTAGTTGTCTTTGATGGAGAATCCAGAACAGGAGAAGAAGTTGGGGCTTGGTTATTGGACATCAAAAAATACTTCCAGATATATAACTATTCCAGCAATATGAAGGTCAAAATGGCCATATACAATCTGAAAGGGAAGGCCAACATTTGGTGGCAAGACCTGAAATTGGCCAAGGGCCTAAAGGAGAAACAGATGGAATGATCTGACTTTAAGAAATATTTCAAGAAACAGTACCTATCTGAAAGATACTATGAAAGGAAAACAAAAGAATTTTATGAGTTAAGACTTGGACAGATGACAATGGAGGACCTTATAAATAAATTCTTGGAATTACTAAGGTTCGTACCTTACATCCGGGAGGATAAGGTAAAAATCCAGTGATTCTTAAGTTGTTTACCACAGTCCTACAGGGACAGAATTGAGTTTGACAACCCCAAATCCTTGAGTGAAGTATTCAGGAAAGCACGAATGTGCTACGATTAGTATAAACAGTGGGCAGAGTTTCCCAAAGCCTGGAAGGATAAGAAACAAGATCGAAAGAACCAGGGGAAGAAGGGATACTAGCCAGCTCCTTATTAGAATGCAACAAAAATATTTCTGAAAAAAATATTTTCACTCCAACCATTCGAATACGCAAGGCAGTGGTAAACTGGTAAATCTGGGAACAAAGAAGTTTGGGGACCACCCCCACGAACCATTAAAGTGCTGGGAATGTGAAGAACCTCATCTAAGGAGGATCTGTCCATGTTTAATTTCAACAAACAGAACTATTATTCATAATTTGTAGGAAGCCTCAACGGTGGGTGACGTGGGCAGAAGCCTGCATCAGATAAATGCAACCATAGATGGCCAGCAAGCTGACCACGAGTCCTTTATGGTAGAAATCAAAGCTAAAATCAATAACACTCTTCTATTTTAATTGACCCTGGAGCTACGTTAAGTTGTATTACTCCTGATGTAGTAGAGTCAAATAAACTCAAGAAACTGAAGCACGCAAAATCATGGCTGGTACAACTAGCAGCATGAACTAAAAGGAAAGTAGTTGACTTTATTCCTGATTTCGAGTTCAACTTAGATGGGCAAAACATAAGAAAAAATATGAACATCCTACCACTAGGATCTTATGATATAATTATCATAATGGATTGGTTGGAAAAGAACAAGGCAATACTAGATTGTAATACAAGGACACTTATCTATAAATACGATTATGGCACTACTATAACAGCCCAAGGTATACCAAAACCTGTATCAGTTAGATGAGTTTCAGCAATGCAATTCAAGAAATGTATGAGAAAGGGATGTCAAGTTTATGCCATCCAAGTCAAGAATCTGTTAAAAAAAGAAGATAAGTTAAAGTTAGAAGACTTTGTTGTCCTACATGAATTCAGAGACATGTTTTTGGATGATATACTGGAATTACCTCCTAGAAGGGAAATAGACTTCTCCATAGACCTACTACTTGGTTCAGCCCCTATCTCGAAAGCACCTTACCCAATGAGTTTACCAGAATTGACAGAAATAAAAATACAATTACAGGAATGGTTGGACAAACAGTATATTAGATCATCATACTGTATTTTGTCACCGATGAATGATGTCAATCCACTCAAATAACTTTGAATCTTAACTGTCTCATCCTTGATGAAGGAAACATACTTCAACAGTTCTAAAAAACTTCTCTCATATTCATCTATGGTCATACTCCCAAGCTTGAGTTCAAAGAACTCTTTCATTTTCTTGTCATAGTATCTCTTAGTCAAGTTTTTCTTCTCAAAATGTTTCTTGAATTCCCTCCAAGTAACACTTTTATCTTTAGTGTTTTTCACCTGCACAAGTTGATCACACCACATGGATGCCTTTCCTTTGAGTTGATAGATGAAAATTATTCCTTCTGAATGAGAAGAATAATTATGCAATTTAAAATACTTTCTCATGCCCAACAACCATGTTTATTCATCTTCATCCTTCTTGTTCTCACCATCAAATGTAGGAGTTTTGATTTTGTTCATTTCTCCTCGCAGTTCATCCACCCCATAACTCTTATGCTTCTTGACATGGGATGGACTTGATCTGTTGTGTGCTCTCTTATTGGAATGCCTCATGGAGTAGTGGTGATGTCTACTAACACTTATTGTTCTTCTTTTCTCATTGGGAGACTTGCAACTTTCTGATTTTCTTGAGCCACTCTCCTTATCCAATTTCTTTTCTATTATATTCAATATCTACATTAACTTCATGTTGAAGTCATCATGTTGCTCCTTGGATCTCATAAGCCTTTCATTATCATCTTTATGTCTTTGGACATCCTTCTGCAAATTTTTAATGGTCTCTACCATATTCATGTTTTCATCCCTTCCTTCTCCATGTCCATTGGAGTTTGTTCCTTCAATGCCCAAATGGACATCCATCCCTATGATATCGTCTTCCTGGCTATATGTCCCCTATGCCTCTTCCATTACTCTGGACTCTGTGTTTATTTTGATCTGGTCTATTTGTTTTTTACTCTGCAAAATGTGCAGCCAACAAAACTTTTTCAGGCTAACTGTTTCAATAATTTCATGAAAAATATGAACCATTCTGGTTCAATAATATATCATAACTCTTTCTTTTGATTTCCTGAAAAATACAATGCCCACATCAATTTTTTGGGTGGATATTTTTATTCCATTGTCCGATACCTTTCAAATGCTTGTTCCCATGCTCAATTCCGAGTCTTGAGCAGAACGTTATGGTTATTTGAAATTTTCCCATTAATTTTCCTGTTCACTCTTCAACTTGGTGCAACTCTGTGCTGTAATTATGCATATTTGCACCTACTCCATTGAAGTTCTCATAGGATCTTAATTGGGTTTCTTCACATGCCTATTCTAGAAACTTTGTCAAAGTTTCACCTTTTTCAGGGTTCTTGGATGCTAGTTACAGCCTGCTGAATTTCTAGACCAATTCATGTTTTTGGTCTGGAATTCTACAGGTGCCTTATTTTCCATTACTAAACATTTTTGGCATGCCCAAGAATTTAATTCATCTCTGGGAATGTCTTCTATGGTTTAATATATTTCCACTGACTGTTCCTACGCCTCAATTGGATTCTGGAGAAGAAAGTTATGGCTCTTAGAAGCTAGTGGGTCTCAAAAACGCGCTGCAAAAAGGTGACATTCAAATAATATAAAATGTCGCGAAAAATCATTGTTTTTCTGATATTGTTCACCATCAAAATGACTTCGCGTGCACAAATTTCAACCTGTACGCCCATATTTAGTATGCACAACAACACCACAAGGTAATTCGTGCTCCACACACCTATAACCATTGTGCATCACTTCTTTGCCGTGCTAATAAATTGTGCACAATACTTTTGTGTCGCACGCCAATATCCACCATGCACAGTTTTGGTTCTTGCACTATTACCCGTTGCACACAATTTTTGTATTGTGCACCAATATTCCATGCACAATTTAGTCTACACGTTGCATCATGTCAAATTTTAGTATGCCCCCACCGTGCACCAACATTCCGCGTGCACCATTAAATAAATTGTCGTGCAACAACACATACCCATATTGCATGCACACCAACTAAACTCCTCTGCACTCTGCCAATACTGTGCACACCATGTGCACCATTATTATGTGTGTGCACACCGCGCACACCTTATTATGCCTATGCACATCATGCAATGATAAATTCAGCTCACACACCCACACACCAACATTTTCTCTATGGTGCCAAACTTTATCGCGTGCACCTGCATGCCAACATTTTTCTGCGCATTACCAAAATTTAGTGCGCGAACCTGCACACCAACATTTTTCCACGCAGCACCAAAATTTAGCACGCGCACCAGCACGCCAATATTTTTCCGCACAGTGTTAATTTTTTACATATCACAAGTGTTTTACTACGCAACATGCATTTTTAGTGCTCCCACCTGCGCACATTCATTTTTATGCACATCAATTCCTCGTGAATTTTGCTGCAAAAATTGGGGCTTTTGCTTAACTTTTTCCCAAAATCTACCATAGACATTCTACACCTATGAAATTTGTTCAATTTCACCCTGATAATGCCAATTCAACCTCTACAACAACAAATCATCGTGGTTTGACATTTCTGGAACATTTTTTTTTTCTTTCCCAAACTCAATTCACGAATTGAGAATTTTAATTACTAATCCTGCTCCATTTGTCATGGCTTCATTGTAACTTCAAATTCTCCCAATTTGATGTCTTAATTTGCTATAAAAGATATTAAATAATTAACATCTCATCACTTGGCCGAATTGTTCAATTTTCCCATGAATTTAACAACAAAAATTTGGACTTTTCCCAATTCCACGCCATTGCTTCTAAATTTTACCATGGACACTCTACAAACTGAAATTTGGCCACTTCGAAATAAATTCTCTGTGAAATTTTTCTTCAACTCAGCTTGCTCGGCCCATCTAGGCTCAGTGTTGAAAACTGAATCTCTCATACCATATTGTAACATCCCCTACCACCCACGTTGAGGCATGCTACACGAGAGAACACTTTCTATCTCTCTACAAAACATATTGTAACATACCAAGCATCCATCTGAGCTATGCCACATAAATGTTTCTAACTGCATGCAATTAAAATATATACACAGAGAACTCTTATGAAAATTTATATATAAAATGTAAACAGACAAATACATATTGTAATTACACAGATTCATGCGGAAATGATAGTAAACATATACATGCAGCATATGCATGCAATACCCATAAATATAAACACAGTTATAAACACACATAGGATAAAACCATAAAAATAAACACATAAATAATAATGCAGCATCTCGCTTATCACACAGTTGACACTTATCTTGGTAAGAATATCACCAACTATATGCAGACCTTACATGAACCTCCCATCCTTCGACCACACTTCTCATCACTCTCAGCAGTGACTCGCCCCCGATCTGGGACTAAACTCCACCCAGGTAAAGGGATTCCTAAGAAGGATAATGGCTCATAGACAACAAGAAAGACTATGTCACATGTTCTAACTCAAACTAATAGCTTACGGTCCCTCATTCCCCACATGCATGTCCCATCCCAGGAAGTGTGCTCCTTCTCTGCTCTACAATCCTTCGGCTGCCCCACTTCCTTTTCGGGCTTCAACAACAGTCCAGACAGGAAGTCTCAGAGTCCTGTAGTTGCAATTTAGCACCTTCAGGAAATCAATTCCCAACAATTATCTCACCTAGAGAAGAATTTCCATGAGCCTGACAACCTGCCTCTTCAATACCCCACGGGCCTGACAACCCGCTTCTTGACTCCATTTCCCCAGCTAACCAGCTACACAAACAAGTATGGCTATGGATATAGGATCATGTATAGTGATATAACGGTACAAAAGATATCTCAATGAGTGTGTGAATGCTCATGGATGATTCACTAGATGACTAAATGGTGGGAGGAATGATGGAAAGAATCCTGGAAATAATGATGGGAGGAATGATGGAAAGAATCCTAGAAATAATGATGGGAAATGAACTAAGTCCAAACAATATGTATGCATGTCCCCAAATTGACACTTGTCATGTTGGGAGCTACTTTGGTCCACTTGTCCCCAACTTTGGAAATTAGGATAAAATAATTATCCATACTTTATACTTTAAGAAATATTAATATAAAGATCCTTTTTGGCTTAAGCTCCCTAGATTAGCCCTTTTCCTTAACTTTTAGCCCCCACCCTTTCCCTAACTAGTGGAGTTTAGTCCCCCATACTCTTTTATCCTGGTCGGTCTGTGCACAACGATGCATTTTATATTAATGTTGAGACATATACAAAAGTAGGTGCACCGACCTTTAACATCTAGGCTCTCCAGCCTAATAATCACAAAACTGGCTCACCAACCTATAAAACACAACATATACACAAATCCTCCCTGGCCTCAAAATCGTGCACACTTAAGTTTTTGCATGTAGTATCTTGGAATGTGCACACTTCCTCATTTTACTACGCAGTACATGCACGCACTATGCCATGAAAGGTGCATACAAAAATGATATCATACAACTCACCAACCTATGTACATTTTCATTTACATTAAAATTGGGTTCGTCCTAGGGATATTACATCAACAACGGTCGTGAAGTGGTTGGGCTTGCTGGCCAAAACACACCCACAGTCGTACACCATCGGGTGGCTTCACCAAGGATGGGATCTTCGCGTCAGCCAATAGTTTTGTCTTTCTTACAACATCAAGCCCTTCACCAATGAGGAATTATGTGGCATTGCTCATATTGATGTTTGTGATGTATTATTAGGCCAACCATACTTGTGGAAGCGACATGCTATGTATGAGTCATGGCCTCAAAATGTTATTGTTACCTTGGGAAATAAGTTGTACAGGATACCAGAGGTACCACTGCCTCCCGCTATCTCTTTGGTTACTGCAAAAAAATGTAGTAAGCTCATTTCTATGACTGAGAAATTTGTTTTCCTGATGATCTGCCCTTAGGGAAAGAAGAATATTGTGGCCATGAACTCCAGACAAGGCTCCTCCGCATGAAAACAAAAAATGGACAAGGTCATGGAGGAGTATCGGGACATCTTCACCTCACCCGCAGGGGTGCCTCTTCATTGTCAGGTCAGACACCCCATCGATCTGATGCCAGGTGCATCACTTCCCAATGGACCTATCTATCAGCATTCTGTTTTAGAGAATGATGAAATCAAACGGTAGATTCAGGAGCTACTACATAAAGGTCACATCCGACCAAGTTCATCTCCCTATGGGAGCTCGATCATGTTGGTGCAGAAAAAGGATGGGACTTGGAGACTTTGTATTGACTATTGGGCACTGAACAAGATCACTATCCGGAATAGGTACCTGATCCCAGGGATTGATGACATTCTAGACCAACTCAAAGGCGTGAAATATTTAAGCAAGATCGACTTGAAGTTCGGGTATCACCAGGTACTAATCGAACAATCTGATGTATGGCAGACTGCTTTCAAAGCCAAGTAGGGCCTTTTCGAATAGATGGTCATGCCTTTCAGGTTGACAAATGCTCCCACAACCTTCATGAGGCTGACAGATGACATGTTGTGTCCATTCACCAACTCATTTGTAGTAGTGTACTTGGATGACATCCTGATCTTTAGCCAGACTTGGGAAGAACACCTCCACCACATCCCACAAGTCATCCAAACACTGTGGAAACACAAGTTGTGTGCCAATTTGGAGAAGTGTACTTTTGGCATGACCCAGGTTCAGTATATGGATACATTATTAATGAGCGTGGGGTGCATGTGGATCCAAACAAGATCCAAGTCATCCGAGATTGTCCAGCCCTGACCACTCTAACAGATCTTTCTAGGTCTTGCTAATTTCTACCACAGGTTCATATTGGGATTCTCTCATATCACTTGGCCCTCGAGTCAAGTCACCACGGGAGGAGCGAAAGAAAAATTATTTTTGTCGGAATATCAATAGAAGGTGTTCGTAGAATTGAAACATTGCCTTTTCTATGCCCTAGTTCTCACATTACCGGACTTGCAAAAACCATTTGAGATCGAGATAGATGCCTCTGACTATGCTATTGGGCTAGTTCTTACTCAACAAGGACATCCAGTGGCATATCATAGTGCGACACTGTCTGACACAATCTGAAAGTATCCCACTTATGAAAAAGTAATGCATTACATTGTGGAGGCTTGCCAACAATGGAAGCATTACATTTTGGGGAAGGAAATGATCATCCACATAGACCAACGACCCCTACAGTTCATATAGACACAAGGGAAGTTGTAGAATGATCGCCATTAGAAGTGGTCGACATATCTGCAACAGTTTCATTTGAACATCAAGTACAAGAAGGGAAACACCAATAATGTTGCAGAATACCTTAGCCGACCACCGATCGTGGCGATAACCACCGTTCTCAACTCTTGTGGGCATGAGACTTCTGATTGGACACTTCTCTACAAGACCGATCCATATTTTGGCCACATATACAAGACACTATTGGGGAGTAACCAAGTTCCAAATTTTCACCTCCAGGATGCACTACTATGTCACCTGGGACACCTTTGTGTTCCTTCAAGCGAGTGTTCTGAGATGATTTGGGAAGTGCACTATAGTTGGGTCGCTAGACATTTTGGGGTCGAGAAAACAGTGGCAGTACTGCAGAAGTATTTCTATTAGCCAAACCTTTGACAGGATGTCAAGAAGTACATCAGATCCTGCACTTCCTGCGCCATTTCAAAACTGACCATCAAGAAGGAAGGCCTATATACTCTATTGCCTACCCCCAACTGGCCTTGGGAATCCATATCCATGGATTACATGTCGGGCCTTCCTTCTAATAAGCATGGAAATGACTATGTTTTCGTGGTCGTCGACAGATTCTCGAAGATGGCCATTATGGCAGCCTGCAAGAAGAATATCAAAATAGAAGCCACTGCTAAACTCTTCTTTGAACAAGTGTGGGTACACTTTGGGGTCCCAAAGCCTATCATCTCATATTGAGACAACAGGTTCCTTAGTACATTTTGGTCCAGCCTTTGGTCAATGTTGGACACCAAGCTCACCAAGACCACATCTTTCCATCCCCAAACTAATGGCCAGACAGACATCGTCAACAAGATGATCGTGCACATTTTGCACATGTACAAATGAAAGCATCCACACACATGGGATGAGAACCTCCCTTATGTAAAACATAGCTATAACCTTTCCCTCCACAACTCAACTTACCACAACCCCTTTCATGTGGGCTTGGGATTCCAGCCACTATGTCCCATTGACATAGCTATATCATTTGTATCTACTTAGGCTAATTCGTCTCATGTCCAATCTGATGTTGCCAAGGTGAACAACTTCATTGAGCGCATTCAAAACATTCACCAATAGTTTCATGACATATTGGACAGAGCCAATTCTAAGTACAAGCAGTGCCATGATCAACATTGGGTGCAATACAACTTCCAAGTGGGCGACAAAGTGTGGCTAAATTTGCAGAAGGAGCGCCTCGCTGGACCCCACCGCAAGTTTCGCCCACTCCGACATGGGCCATACACCATCACCAAGGTTGTAGGGGACAATGCCTTCGATATTATTATCACACAAATCCTTGGTCTGGACCCAATGTTCAATGTGGACCGCCTTCGGCCTTGCTTTCCACCTCTACTGGACACATCCGACATGGTAGAAAAACTCACACCAACAAAGTTAAAACCAGAATGCATGGAACAAACCACAACTGATCGGATTATGGACACACAGATCAATAACACCCACCAGTAGAGGATCCATCTATATCAAGTTGTCAAAGCAGGCCAACTCCTTCACCAGGGCAAGTGGCTCACTAGGGACCACGTTTAGAAGAAGTTTCCTCATCTCATGGAGAAACTCAACGCAATGGGGACCATTGCTTCTCAAGGGGGGAGGAAAGATCCAGGTGGATATTGGTGCCCACCTACCTATTCCACTTGGATCCCCACCATTGTTTCTTTCCATTTTTTAGTTTCCTTAATTGTAGCACAATTTACTATTTTTGGCAGTTTTTTGAGTCCTGAACTTCGAGAGACATTTTGAGGCCCTAAACGTTGTTTTTTGGGAATCAACCGGTTGAAAAATATTAGTGTATTCAAAAGTGTAATGTTCGTTGTCAACAATTGTATTCTTCGGATAGAGATTTCTAATGATGTATCATATGCATCAAACAAAGATAGTATGCCAAAGTTACGACACCAGGAAATTGATGTACCAATTTACCCCGACGGGGCCCACATTCTGGTGTTTCATCTACTAGGGTTAGGTTTGTGGATGTTTAAGGTTTCCATTGTTTCTCAATAACATATAGGTATTCAAGCCTCATTGTAACACAAAGTTCAGAGGCTTGTAGCCATTGCATCTCTTCTTAGAGATAAGCTACCAACTCCCTAGCTAGTTTATTTATGTTATGTCTGTAAACAAATTTTAGTTCTTTGACATTAATTAAATGAAATGTATTTCTACTACATCTTTGTATTCACGGTTATTTGTGTATTCTGTTGTGTTCTTGCATAAATTTGGATCACCAGGTCATGGTCTAAGTCTAGGTCTAGGTATAGGTATAGGTCTTGACATACCCTTCCAGTTATAGGTCAAGGGCATTTTGTGCCTTACCATGCCTTGCCTTGAAAGGTACCACTCTTGCTAGTGTGTGAGAGTGTGGGAGGGAGATATAGGAAGACTAAGAAGGGAAGTAGAGAGTGAGTGTGTTAGAGTGTGGGAGGGATAATATAGAGGAAAAAATAGAGAGGAGATATAAAGTGTGTGTGCAAGAGTGTGGGAGGGAGAGAGATGAAGACATAGAGGGGGGGATAAAAAGTGTGTGTGTGAAAGTGTGTGAGGGAGAGAGAGGTAGAAAAACATGGGAGGTAGAGATTGATAGTGTTAGAGTGTGGGAGGGAGAGAGAGAGATAAAGAAATGGAGGGGGGATAGAAAGTGTGTGTGCGAGGGTGTGGGAGGCAGAGAGAGGTAGACAAAGAGGGGAGGTAGAGAGTGAGTGTGTTAGAGTGTGGGAGGGAGAGAGAGGAAGAAATGGAGAGGGGATAGAAAGTGTGTGTGAAAGGGTGTGGGAGGGAAAGAGAGGATTAAAAAGAGTGGAGGTAGAGAGTGATTTTGTTAGAGTGTGGGAGGGAGAGAGAGGAAGACATAGAGGGATGCTAGAAGGAGTGTGTGGGAGGGAGTGCGAGAAAGGAATAGAAGGGTAGTAGAGAGTGTGAGAGGGAGATAAAGTAATATAGAGTGGAGGTTAGAGAGAGAGGCAAATGTAGGAGAGAGTGTTAGAAGTGGGAGAGATAGAGGAGAGATAGTGGGTGGGAGGGAG
>ML778168.1:80337-92774 GCA_009831015.1 Picea engelmannii | reverse complement strand
CAAAAGGTGAAGGTGATCTGTAAAGATTTCATTGGAAAAGTTCTTCAAAACATATATTAAAATATTATGATATCTAAGATTATGCAATTTATTTCTTTAGATCTCAGATTAGTTATTACTAGATTACTAGCTTTTCTTTCAGATTTATGAAAGTAATTAAATAAGAAAATGAAAAAATGGGAAAAAAATGTATACACAACCCACACAAGATGTATCCTCGGAAACTCAATATTAGAGAAAACCTAGCTATAAGATGAGGCCTATGCCCCGGTCTCTTTTTTTCAGTTATGGAAATAAAGTAGAAAGAAAGAGGCTGATCCGGATTTATGTAGGAACACAATGAAATACAGAAGTACACATAAATGCAGAGATGCAGCGGAAATAAGACTTTATTTCATTAATAACAAATGACTTAAATATGCTTACAGACAGAATGGAAATAAACTAGCTAGGGCATTGGTAGCTTATCTCTGAGAAAATATGTGGTGGCTACTGGCCTCTGAACTATGTTACAATGAGGCTCGAAGGCCTATTATTATTGAGAAATAATGGAAAACCATAAACATCCAAAGACCTAACCCTAGGAGATGAAACACCAAGACTATGGGCCCTGTTTGGGTAAGTTGGTACATCAACTTCCCGAAGACGTAACTTTGGCATACGATCTTCGTTTGATGCGTTCCATACCTCGTTAGAAAGCTCTATCAATGTTGCTCCCCATTTTCCCAAAAAAACGTCGTTTAAGGCCTCAAAACGGCTCCAGAAGTTCAGGACCCGAAAAACTGCTAAAAATAGTAAATTGTGCAGAAACTGAAAAACTGAAAGAAGCAATAGTGGGGGTCCAAGTGGAATAGGTGGGTGGCCACCAATATCCACCTGGATCATTCCTCCCCCCTTAAGAAGCAATAGTCCCCATTGCGTCGAGTTCCTCCATGAGATGAGGAAACTTTTGTTGAACTTGGTCCCTGGTGAGCCACTTGCCTTGGTAAAGGAGTTGGTCTGCTTTGACAACTCGATATAGAGGTATCCTTTGTTGTCGGGTGTGCTTGATCTGTGTATCCATGATCTGATCAGTTCTAACTTTTTCCATGCAGTCTGGATTTAACTCTGTTGGTGTGAGTTATTCTACCATGTTGGATGTGTCTAGTAGAGGTGGAAAGTAGGGTCGAAGGCGGTCCACATTGAACACTGGGTGCAGATCAAGGAATGGTGGAATGATGAGCTCAAAGGCATTGTCCCCTACTGCCTTGGTGAGGGTGTATGGCCCATATCGGAGGGGACGAAGCTTGCGGTGGGGTGCAGCAAGGCGCTCCTTTTGCAAATGCAGCCACACTTTTTCGTCCTCCTGGAAGTTGTGTGGCACCCAATGTTGATCATGTCACTTCTTGTACTTAGCATTGGCTCTGTCCAAGATTTCATGAACTTGTTGGCAGATGTGTTGAATGCGCTCAATGAAGTTATTTTCCTTGTCAGCCTCAGACTGGACATGAGTTGAATCTTCCTAAGTAGCCACAAATGGCATGGCTATGTCAATGGGACATAGTGGCTGGAATCCCAAGCCCACTTGAAAGGGACTGTGGCTGGTTGAGCTATGGAGAGCCCGATTGTAGCTTTGTTGTACATAGGTAAGGCTCTCATCCCATGTGTGTGGATGCTTTGAATTGTACATGCACAAAATGTGTACGATCATCCAGTTGATGACCTCTGTCTAGCCATCAGTTTGTGGATGGAAAGTTGTGGACTTGGTGAGGTTTGTGTCTAGCATCGACCATAGGTTGGACCAAAATGTACTAAGGAACCTGTTGTCTCGATCTGAGATGATAGATTGTGGGATCCCAAAGTGTACACACACTCATTCAAAGAAGAGTTTGGCAGTGGCTTCTGCTGTGATATTCTTCTTGCAGGCCATCATAATGGACATCTTCGAGAATCAGTCGATGACCACAAAATCACAGTCATTGCCATGCTTAGTAGAAAGAAGGCCCGACATGTAATCCATAGAGATGGATTCGCAAGATCGACTGGGGGTAGGAAGCGGAGTATAGAGGCCTTGCTTCTTGATGGTCGGTTTGGCAATGCCGCAAGCAGTGGAGGACTTGATGTACTTCCCGACATCTTGTCGAAGGTTTGGCTAATAGAAATACTTTTGCAGTACTGCCACGGTTTTCTCAACCCCAAAATGCCCAGCAACCCGACTGTAGTGCGCCTCCCAAATCATCTTGGCACGCTTGCTTGAAGGAACACAAAGGTGTCCCAGGCGACAAAGAAAGGCATCCTGGAGGTGAAAATTTAGAACTTTCTTACCCTCCAAGAGTGTATTGTATGTGTGATCGAATTCTGGATCACTTGTGTAGAGAAGCGGCCAATCGAAAGTCTCGTGCCCACAAGAGTTGAGCACAGTAGTTAGCGCCACAATGGGTGGTCGACTGAGGTAGTTTGCAACATTATTGGTGTTGTCTTTCTTGTACTTAATGTTCAAATGAAATTGTTGTAGGTATGCAGACCACTTCTGATGTCGATCGTTCTACAACTTCCCTTGTGTCTGTATGGACTGCAGGGGTCAGTGGTCTATGTGGATGACCGTTTCCTTTCCCAAAATGTAATACTTCCATTGTCGGCAAGCATGCACAATGAAATACATTTCTTTGTCATAAGTGGGATACTTCTGGACTGTGTCAGAAAGTGTCTCACTGTGATATGCCACTGGATGCCCATGTTGAGTAAGAACTGCCCCAATAGCATAGTCAGAGGCATCTGTATCGATCTCAAATGGTTGTTGCAAGTCTGGTAATGTGAGCACTGGTGCAGAGCAGAGGCAATGCTTCAACTCCCTGAATGCCTTTTGTAGATATTCAGACCAAAAGAATTTTTCTTTAGCTCCTCCCTTCGTGACTTGACTCAAGGGCCAAGTGATATGATAGAATCCCAACACGAACCTGCGGTAGAAATTGGCAAGACCTAAAAAGTTATGGAGCTCTGTTAGGGTGGTTGGGGCTAGCTAATCCCAAATGACTTAGATCTTTGATGGATCCACATGCACCCCCCACTCATCAATAATGTATCCCAGTTACTGAACCTATGTCATACCAAAAGTGCATTTCTTCAAATTGGCACACAACTTGTGTTGTCATAGTGTTTGGAGGACCTGTCGGATGTGGTGGAGGTGCTCTTCCCAAGTCTGGCTGAAGATCAGAATGTCATCCAAATACACCACTACAAATGAGTTGGTGAATGGCCATAGGATGTCGTCCATTAGCCTGATGAAGGTTACAGAGGCATTTGTTAGCCCAAAAGGCATGACCAACCATTCGAAAAGGACCTTCTTGGATTTGAATGTAGTCTTCCACACATCAGAGGGTTTGATTGGTACCTAGTGATACCCAGACTTCAAGTCGATCTTGCTGAAATATTTCACCCCCTTGAGTTGGTCCAAAAGGTCATCAATTTGTGGGATCGGGTACCTATTCAAGACAGTGATCTTGTTTAGTGCCCAATAGTCAATGTAGAGTCTCCAAGTTCCATCCTTTTTCTACACCAACACGATCAGGCTCCCATAGGGAAATGACTCAGTCGGATGTGGCCTTTCTGCAACAGCTCCTGAATCTGACTCTTGATTTCTTCATTCTCTAGAATAGAGTGTTGATAGATGGGTCCATTGGGCAGTGACGCACCTGGGGTCAGATCGATGGGGTGCTTGACCTGGTGGTGTAGAGGCACCCCTGCGGAGGAGGTGAAGATGTCCTTGTACTCCTCCACAACCTTATCCATCTGTTGTTTTTGTGCAGCGGGGCCCTGTCTAGAGGTCATGGCCACAGTCTTCCTCTTTGCCTAAGGGAGGATCATCAGGAAAACAAATTTCCTGGTTTTGGAAATGAGCTTACTGCATTTTTTTGCAGTAACCAAAGAGATGGTGTTAGGCGGTGCTATCTCCGGTATCCTGTACAACTTATTGCCCAAAGTGATAATAACAGCACGAGGCTTGGACTCATACACAACATGTCGCTTCCACAAGTATGGTTGGCCTAATAGTACATCATAAACATCAAGAGGAGCAATGTCACATAATACCTCATCCATGAAGGGCTTGATGTTTCAGGGAAGACGACATTGTGGGCTGACAGAGAGTTCCCTTCCTTGGTGGAACCACCTGATGGTGTATGGTTGTGGGTGTGCTATGGTCAGCAAGCCCAACCGCTTCACAACCTCTACCGAGATGAGGTTATTCTAGCTCCCGTTGTCGACAATGAACTGCAACGGGGAACCCGTTACCCACATCTTGGAATGGAAGAGACGCTTTGCCTCCTCTGGATCTTCTGGTTCCTCCTTTTGGATCTTCGTGGTGGCAACGGTGGCGTTGGGCTCCGCATCGATAATCTGCTTCCCCCTATCATTCCCCTTGTCAGGTTCTGATTCAGAGTCGGAGCATGCATCAAATTCAGAAGCCTTCAACTCGGCTACCGGTGACTACTTGGCCCGACACTCACTTTTGTTGTGAGTGGAGCTCTTATGCAACTCACACCACTTCCCTGTGTCCTTTTTTGGCATTGTGGTGTTATTCTTTTATTTTGGCTTTGGCAGGTTGTCCTGGGCCACCCCGCCTTGGCTTGGTCCTTTGTTCTGCGGTTTGGGGGTACCTTTCCCTTGCTTCTGATTCGCAGACCCAAAGTCTTGCTTCTTCTGTTTGAACTTCTACTCAATCTTGGCAGCGTATCAGTATGCCACACCAAGCGAGGATATGTCGAGGAACTCCATTTCCTCCTGAATGTATCTGTGCAGACAATTGTGGTACTTTAACATTAAATGTTTCTTTGAATCTTTGATACCCAACTTTGTGCGTAGAGTATGAAACAAATTCATGATCTCATGCACATCTTGGTCCCTTTGTTGCTGCAACGTAGTCCATTGTATGTATTTGTCCTCATAGCTCCCCACGAGATATTATTGTTCCTTGATGGCATCTCAAAAAGAATTCCAAGTGGGTGCGGCCGAGAACAGAGAGGGTTCCCCCATGCCCTGTTGCTCCGAGTAGGTTTCCCACTAGTCCTTGACATGGGGGGAGGCTTTGAGGAGTGAAAAAACAATCCTTTCTCGATTGGAAAATTCATGAACCAAGAAATATCCTTCTAACAGATTCAACTATCTATCTATGACATATGCATCTATTTGGCCCTCAAATATGGGAATGTCAAAGTTTACTTGTACATTAAAAGGAGTGGCACCTCTAGAGTGGTTGTTGGATGTCGATGCACAACTAGTGGGAATCCGTTGAAGAATCTGGGCAAAGTTATCCATCATCGTGTTCCTTTGTTTCTCGAGGGCCTCCTTGAGAAACATTTTGATAGGATCTCATGCTCCCTCATCTTTCTTTTCTTCCCCCATGGTCAGTCGTTGGGGTTTGCTAGGCTAATCTTGTAAAGGTTCAACCAAATCGAGCCCCAACTCCTTATACCATGTCATGTAATCGAGAAATTTATCTCATATAATCATCAACAATGTAATCGAGAAATTTATCTCATATAAACATCAACAATGTTGGCTTCCTTGTGAGTGATCTTAACTAGAATAAAATGGGCAGCTTTAGTAAGCTTATCCACCACTACCATGATAGAATCATGTTGCTTATTTGTTATGAGAAGTTTGGTGATGAAATACATCGTTACGACTTCCCATTTCCACTCAAGAATGGGTAATGGATGTAGCAAACGAGCTAGGTTTCTATGCTCAACCTTTACCTTTTGACATTCCAAACATTTGACAATAAAATCTGCAACTTCTTTCTTCATGCATGGCCAATAATATTGGCCCTTGACAACTACAATAGTTTTTTGATAACCTGGGTGCCCAACATAAGGTACATTATGCATTTCTCTCAATCTCATATTTTTCAATTCCTGGGAATTTGGTATATAAATTATGCCCTTGTACATGAGAATTTCATCATTATCTAGCTTGTATTCTTCAATTTTCTGTAGCAAATTACCTTGCTGTAATTTTGCCACTAATTCCTTTTAATGCAAATCTAAATTTGCAGCCTCCAAAATTATGGGTTTCAAATATTATTTGTTCATACTAATGGTTGTAGCATGCAATTCATGCACTCTTTTGTTGAGTGCATTAGCCACTTTGTTCTCTTTCCCCTTCATATGCTTTATATCAAAGTCATATTCACTTAGAAATTCTAACCATCTACCTTGCCTGGCATTTAGAGTTGGTTGATCAAATAAATATTTAAAACCATTATGGTCTGTTCTCAAATCAAACATTTTCCCCATGAGGTAGTGTCTCCATTTCCTCAAGGCATACACTATGGCTTCCAACTCCAAATCATGAGTGGCATAGTGTCTTTCATGCTCCTTCAACTTCATTGATTCAAAACATATAACAAACCCATTTTGAATGAGGACTCCACCAAGTCCCTCTTTTCATGCATCTATGCATACAATGAAGTCTTCATTTTGGTCTGCAATCCTTAGTATTGGAGCACTTGTTGATAATTTTTTCAAGTGTTGGAAAATCTTTTCACAATCCAATGTCCACTAAAACTTCACACCCTTTCTTTGCAAGGAAGTGATTGGGTGTGCAATCTTTGAGAATCCTTCAATGGTTCTCCTATAGTAGCCTGCAAGGCCCATGAATGATCTGACCTCTGTCACACTCCCTGGCACTGACCATTATCTAATGGCTTCTATCTTCTCAGTTTCCACTGCTATCCCATCCTTTGAAATGATATGTCCCAAATAATGAATTTGTCTCTGATAAAATGAGCACTTGCTCAATTTGGGATACAACTGATGCTCCCTTAATAACTGCAACACCATTCTCAAATGATTTTCATGCTCTTCTTATGACTTAGAATATATAATAATTTCATGTAGAAAGACAATGACAAACTTGTCTAAATATTCTCGGAAAACACCATTCATTCAGCACATGAAAACAACTGGTGCATTTGACAACCCAAATGGCGCCACTGTGAACTCATAATGACCATACCTTGTCCTGAAGGCGGTCTTGATGATATCTTCCTCTTTAATACTTACCTGATGGTATCCTGACCTGAGATATATCTTTGAAAATATCTTTGCATCCTTTAATTAATCAAAGAGATCATCAATCCTTGGCAGAGGATACTTGTTCTTTACAATCACTTTCTTCAACTTTCTGAAATCAATACACAATATTAATGTCCCATCTTTCTTTTTCACGAAAAAGAATGGGGCACCCCAAGGTGACACACTTGGGCGTATATATCCCTTCTTCATAATTTCTTCAAGTTGCATTTGCAATTCCTTCAACTCTGGTGTACTCATTCTGTACGGAGTCTTTGACACTGGAGCTGCTCCAAGCATTAAATTTATAGAGAAATCAATATCTCTCTTTGGGGGCAGTCCTGGTACCTCCTTGAAAACATCTTCAAATTCTTCTAGGAATGCATGATCTTCCAAATTTGGCACCTTATCCTTAGGTGTCTCTTCCATATATGTTGCAAATATTTGACACCCTTTTATATAACATTTCTTCAGCTGCAATGCTGAAATTTCTTTTATGGTTATTGCTTTGGAATTCCCTGCACTTTTCTTAGGTTCCCTTCCTCATCTAGGCAAGTAATTGTCTTGTTATTCCAGTCTAGGATAGCATGATGTTGGTCCAACTAATCCATCCCAATTAGACAGTCATAGGAACCTAAAGGCAAGATGTTCAAATATACCCTAGTGTTCAGTCCATTCATGTCCATAAGACATGACTTAACCATCTCATTAAATTTTCTTTTGGCTCCGGTAGCCAGTTGTACCAACCAAGATTTTCTATGTTTTCTTATTGGAAAATGAAAAATTTCCACCATCTTAGAATATATATAACTATGAATAGCTCTTGAATCAATTAAAATAGCAATGGTTTGGTTGTAGATCATACCTTCCACTTCAATCATATGTGATTGATATTTTTCTTGCTTGTTGTCCAGCGCTGCATAGATCCTTGGTACATTTCTGCCCATGTCCTCTATTGTTTCATCTTGTTGTACATTGTGAACAGTCCTCACTTTTTCACCTCTGTGAGGACAATCTCTGGACATATGATCTTCTTTATAATCCCAACATTGAATAGGTGGCTTCCTTGGCCTTTGACCTACTACCTCAATCATTCTAGGTTCTCTAGAATTTGGTTGTCCCTGAGGATTATTTCTAAATAATGGTGGCTTATTCCCCTTCTTCCTCTAATCCATATTGAATTTCTTTTTGTCTTCCCAAGATTTTTGGAAAGATGGCGTTGCGTTTTGCTGAGCATATAGGCATTTATCTCGCCTTATGGTCTCCAATTTCTCTAGATCATCATACTGTATTTTGTCACTGATGAATGATTTCAATCCACTCAAATAACTCTGAATCTTAACTATCTCATCCTTGATGAAGGAAACATACTTCAACATTTTTAAAAAACTGCTCTCATATTCATCTATGGTCATACTCCCAAGATTGAGTTCAAAGAACTGTTTCATTTTCTTGTCATAGTATCTCTTAGTCAAGTATTTCTTCTCAAAATACTTCTTGAATTCCCTCCAAGTAACACTTTTCTCTTTAATGTGTTTCACCTTCACAAGTTGATCCCACCACATGGATGCCTTTCCCTTGAGTTGATAGATGAAAATTCTTCCTTCTTAATGAGAAGAATAATTATGCAATTGAAAATACTTTCTCATGCCCCAGAACCATGTTTCTTCATCTTCATCCTTCTTGTTCTCACCATCAAATGTAGGAGGTTTGATTTTGTTCATTTCTCCTCGCAGTTCATCCAGCCCAGAACTCTTATGCTTATTGACATGGGATGGACTTGAGATATTGTGTGCTCTCTTATTGGAATTCCTCGGGGAGTGGTGGTGATGTCTACTAACACTTATTGTTCTTCTTTTCTCATCGGGAGACTAGCGACTTCCTGATTTTCTTGAGCCACTCTCATTATCCAATTTATTTTATATTTTGTTCAAGATCTGCATTAACTTCATGTTGAAGTCATCCTATTGCTCCTTGGATATCATAATCATTTCATTATCATATTTCTGGATTTGGACATCCTTCTGCAAATTTTTAATGGTCTCTACCATATTTATGTTTTCATCCCTTCCTTCTCCATGTCCATTGGAGTTTGTTCCTTCAATGGCCAAATGGACATCCATCCCTCTAATCTCGTCTTCCTGGATGTATGTCCCCTATGCCTCTTCCATTACTCGAGACTCTATGTTGATTCTGATCTGGTCTAGTTGTTTTTTACTATGCAAAATGTGCAACCAACAAAACTTTTTCAGGCTAACTATTTCAATAATTTCATGAAAAATATGAACCATTCTGGTTCAATAATATATCATAACTCTTTCTTCTGATTTCCTGAAAAACTAAATGCCCAGATCAATTTTTTGGGTGGATATTTGTATTCCATTGTCCGAGACCTTTCGAACGCCTGCTCCCATGCTCAATTCCGAGTCTTGTGAAGAAAGTTATGGTTATTTGAAATTTTCCCATTAATTTTCATGTTCACTCTTCAACTTGGTGCAACTCTACACTGTAATTATGCATATTTGCACCTACTCCATTGAAGCTTTCGTAGGATCTTAATTGGGTTTCTTCATATGCCTATTCTATAAACTTTGTCAAAGTTTCACCTTTTTTAGGGTTCTTGGATGCTAGTTACAGCGTGTTGAAGTTCTAGACCAATTCATGTTTTTGGTCTGGAATGCTACATGTGCCTTATTTTTCATTACTAAACATTTTTGCATGCCCAAGAATTTAATTCAGCTCTGGGAATGTCTTCTATGGTTCAATATATTTCCATTGACTATTCCTGCACCTCAATTGGATTCTGGAGCAGAAAGTTATGGCTATTAGAAGATAGTGGGTATAAAAAACACACTACAAAAAGGTGGCATTCAAATAATATAAAATGTCGCAGAAAATCGTTGTTTTCTGCTATTGTTCACCATCAAAACCACTTCGCGCGCACAAATTTCAACCTGTATGCCCATATTTAGTATGCACAACAAAACCACAAGGTAATTCATGCTCCATGGACCTATAACCACTGTACATCACTTATTTGTCGCGCCAACAACTTGCACGCAATTCTTTTGTGCTGCGTGTCAATATACACCTTGCGCAGTTTTGGTTCTTGCACTATTACCCGTTGCACACAATTTTTGTATCGCACACTAATATTCCGTGCACAATTCAGTCTACGCGTTGCATCATGCCAAAGTTTAGTATGCCCCCACTTTGCACCAACACTCTGCGCACACCATTAACTAAACTGTCGCGCAACAACATATACCCATATTGCGCGCACACCAACCAAACTCCTCTGCACTCTACCAATACTATGCACACCATGTGCACCATTATTATGTGTGTGCACACCGCATGCACCTTATTATGTGTATACACATCGTGCAATGCTAAATTTAGCTCGCACACCTTCACACCAACATTTTCCATGCGGTGCCAAATTTTATCACGTGCACCCGCACGCTAACAATTTTTCGGGCAGTGCCAAAATTTAGTGCACGCACCCACACACCAACATTTTTCCACACGGCACCAAAATTTATCTCGCGCACTAGCACACCAATATTTTTCGCGCAGTACTCAATTTTTACATATCACAAGTGTTTTACTACGCAACATGCATTTTTAGTGCTCCCACCTATGCACATTTATTTTTATGCGCATCAATTCCTCGTGAATTCCGTTGCAAAAATTGGGGCTTTTGCTTAACTTTTTCCCAAACTCTACGCTAGACATTCTGCAGCTATAAAATTTGTTCAATTTCACCCTGATAACACCAATTCAACGTCTACAACAACAAATCGTTGTGGTTTGACATTTCTGGATTTTTTTTTTTTTTTTTCCCAAACTCAATTCACGAATTGAGAATTTTAATTACTAATCTCGCTCCATCTGTCATGGCTTCACTGTAACTTCAAATTTTCCCAATTTGAGGTCTGAGTTTGCTAGAAAAGATATTAAGTAATTAACATCTCATCACTTGGTCGAATTGTTCAATTTCCCCATGAATTTAACAACAGAAATTGGGACTTTTCCCAATTCCACGTCATTGCTTCTAAATTTTACCATGAACGCTCTACAAACTGAAATTTGGCCACTTCGAAATAAATTCTCTATGAAATTTCTCTTCAACTCAACTTGCTTGGCCCATCTAGGCTCAGTGTTGAAAACCGAAGCTCTCATACCATATTGTAACATCCTCGACCACCCACATCGAGGCATACTACACGAGAGAACACTTTCTCTCTCTCTGCGGAACATATTGTAACATACCCAACATCCTACTGAGCTATGCCACATAAATTTTTCGAAGAGAACTCTTACTAAAATTTATATATAAAACGTAAACAAACAAATACATATTGTAATTACACAGATTCATGCGGAAATGATAGTAGACATATACATGCAGCATATGCATGCAATACCCATAAATATAAACACAGTTATAAACACACATAGGATAAACCCATAAAAATAAACACATAAGTAATAATGCAACATCTCATTTATCACATAGTTGACACTTATCTTGGGAATAATATCACCAACAACGTGCAGACCTTACACGAACCTCCCATCCTTCGACCACACTTCTCATCACTCTTAGCAGTGGCTCACCCCGGAGTTGGGACTAAACTCCACCCAGGTAAAGGGATTCCTAAGAAGGATAATGGCTCATAGACAACAGGAAAGACTCTGTCACATTTGCTCACTCAAACTAATAGCCTATGGTCCCTCATTCCCCACATGCATGTCCCACCCCAGGAAGTGTGCCCCTTCTCTGCTCAACATTCCTTTGGTTTGCCCACTTCCTTTTCCGAATTCAACAACAGGACGAACATGAAGTCTCAGAGCCCTATAGTTACAATTTATCACCTTCAGGAAATCAATTCCCAACAATTCTCTCACCTAGAGAGGAATTTCCACAATCCGGACAACCCGCTTCTTGAGTCCATTTCCCCAGCTAACCAGCTACACAAACAAGTATGTCTATGGATACAGGATCAGGTACAGTGATATAATGGTACAAAAGATATATCAATGAGTGTGTGAATACTCTTGGATGATTCACTAGATGACTGAATGATGGGAGGAATGATGGAAAGAATCCTAGAAATAATGATGGGAAGAATGATGGAAATAATCCTATAAATAATGATGGGAAATGAACTAAGTCCAAACAATATGTATGCATGTCCCCAAATAGACACTTGTCATGTTGGGAGCTACTTTGGTACACTTGTCCCCAACTTTGGAAATTAGGATAAAATAATTATCCATACTTTATACTTTAAGAAATATTAATATAATATTTTTTTTTGGCTTAATCTCCCTAGCTTAGCCCTTTTCCTTAACTTTTAGCCCCCACCCTTTCCCTAACTA
>ML778168.1:21714-49171 GCA_009831015.1 Picea engelmannii | reverse complement strand
CGTACACCACCTTGGCAATTGCAAGTAATATTTTTTATTATATAAAACGATAAAAGATCACAACGACGAGAAGAGGGCATCCCATTCCATCTTAATTACACTATTTTATTTATTTAGAGAATTGTATTCCTTCGTTCGCAGTCATGTCCCTCTTCGTTGCTCGGCTCGACTGGACTTAGTGGATCCTGTTATGAAAACCATCAACAGATATTTATCAATCCACAAAAAGCAACGATAATTAATATTGATAAAACAAGAGAGATGAAGGGAAATAATGAGTACGCGTCACAGTTGATGGAAATGCCGATGGGAAAGCCAACGTTGACGCCACAGAGAGAGGGTCAGAGATCGCCGTAGAGCAGGAGATGGCACCTTCTGCGATGCCCATTGCTGCCGCTTGAAATGCCAATGCTAAAACTAGAGCTTTCCATACTCTGATCATCATCATCTTGAAAGGTAAACTCTATATACGCAGCATAACCCATAAATCAAAGGAATCATGACAATGCAATGCCATGGTACGCAGCATAACCCATATATATAGATAATTTTTGTGCGTGAAATGGTTCAGATTTCGTGCGAGACACGATAGATCGATGTGTAGCTCAACTGTTAGCGCGAGGAGAGTAGATATCTTTCTTTTCAGATTTTGACGAAATGCAATGTTCAGTGGATAGAATTATTTGAATATCAACGTTTTGCTTCGCAGTAATCCTTCCTATTCTGAGATAGTGCGATGGGCTGTAGATTGAATGAATGGTTGTAATTTTAGTCATAAGTAGACGAATGACACCTATATCAACCCTAAAATGCTATTCCTCAATAAATTTGCAGATCTTTCTTTGCTGTACTGTTATATAGTGGAGGCTGCTGAAGTCAGGTTTCATGCTAAAATATGATTTCATGGTGGACTTGGCGAGGATTCATTCAATATGTAGATATTTGAATATTGGATTTGAATATGTATAAGTGAGATTCCCGTCGTTGAGCATTACAAAGAATTTGTTGTTTTTTATTAAACGGCATTTGTTGAGCCACGAAAATGGGCCATTACATCTAATCACAGAAAATTAGCAAACGAGCAATAATCACAACAAAGTAGTGAGTCAGAATGAAACAAAACGATGGCGTAGGCTTCGATATCATTTGTTTCTATCATCGCGTCTTGGTTTACACGGCTGCCAGATAAAAAGGCATGGATTTAGGTATGTCGATAAAAAGGTGAACATTATTCTTGAGAATTCCTTGCCACATGGAAGTTTCCCATATCTACAGAGGAGATGACTAAGGTGAGGGCAGAGGAGCCCAGGCGGAGAGACATGAGAGACTTGCATTTCAGAGAAAGAGATTTCAATGCCTGGTGTGGAAGCTCTCCCAACAAAAGGTGAAGGTGATCTGTAAATATTCCATTGGAAAAGTTTGTCAAAACATATATTAAAATATTATGATATCTAAGATTATGCAATTTATTTCTTTAGATTTCAGATTAGTTATTACTAGATTACTAGCTTTTTGTTCAGATTTATGAAAGTAATTAAATAAGAAAATGAAAAAATGGAAAATAAATGTATACACAACCCACACAAGTTGTATCCTTGGAAACTCAATATTAGAGAAAACTTAGCTATAAGATAAGGCCTATGCCCTGGTCTCTTTATGGAAATAAAGTAGAAAGAAAGAGGTTGATTCGGATTTATGTAGGAACACAATGAAATACAAAAGTACACATAAATTTAGAGATGCAAGAGAAATAAGACTTTATTTCATTAATAACAAATGCCTGAAATATGTTTACAGACAAAATGGAAAAAAACTAGCTAGGGCGTTGGTAGCTTATCTCTCAGAAGAGATGTGGCGGCTACTTGCCTCTGAATTGTGTTACAATGAGGCTTGAAGGCCTATTATTATTGAGAAACAATGGAAAACCCTAAACATGCAAAGACCTAACCCTAGGAGATGAAACACCAAGACTATGGGCCTTGTTTGGGTAAGTTGGTACATCAACTTCCCAAAGACATAACTTTGGCATACTATCTTCGTTTGATGTGTTCCATACCTCGTTAGAAATCTCTATCAATGTTGCTCCCCGTTTTCCCAAAAAACATCGTTTAAGGCCTCAAAACGACTCCAAAAGTTCAGGACCTGAAAAACTGCTAAAAATAGTAAACTGTGCGGAAACTTAAAAATTGAAAGAAGAAATGGTGGGGGTCCAAGTGGAATAGGTGGGTGGCCACCAATATCCACCTAGATCATTCATCACCCCTTAGAAAGCAATAGTCCCCATTGCATTGAGTTCCTCCATGAGATGAGGAAACTTTTGTTGAACTTGGTCCCTAGTGAGCCACTTGCCTTGGTAAAGGAGTTGGTCTGCTTTGACAACTCGATATAGCAGTATCCTTTGTTGTCGGGTGTGATTGATCTGTGTATCCATGATCTGATCAGTTTTATCTTTTTCTATGCAGTCTGGATTTAACTCTATTGGTGTGAGTTATTCTGCCATGTCGGATGTGTCTAGTAGAGGTGGAAAGTAGGGCCGGAGGCGGTCCACATTGAACATTGGGTGCAGACCAAGGAATGGTGGAATGTTGAGCTCAAAGGCATTGTCCCCTACTTCCTTGGTGAGGGTGTACGACCCATATCGGAGCGGACGAAGCTTGCGGTGGGGTCCAGCAAGGTGCTCCTTTTGCAAATGCAACCACACTTTTTCGCCCACCTGGAAGTTGTGTGGCACCCGATGTTGATCATGTCACTTTTTGTACTTAACATTGGCTCTATCCAAGATTTCATTAACTTGTTGGCGGATGTGTTGAATGCGCTCAATGAAGTTGTTTGTCTTGTCAGCCTCAGACTGGACATGAGTTGAATCTTCCTGAGTAGCCACAAATGGCATGACTATGTCAATGGGACATAGTGGTTGGAATCCCAAGCCCACTTGAAATGGACTGTGGTTGGTTGAGCTATGGAGAGCCCGATTGTAGCTGTGTTGTACATAGGGAGGGATCTCATCCCATGTCTGTGGATGCTTTGAATTGTACATGCACAGAATGTGTACGATCATCCGATTGATGACCTCTGTCTGGCCATCAGTTTGCAGATGGAAATTTGTGGACTTGGTGAGCTTCGTGTCCATCATCGACCATAGGCTAGACCAAAATGTATTGAGGAACCTGCTGTCCCAATCTGAGATGATAGATTGTGGGATCCCAAAGTGTACCCACACTCGTTCAAAGAAAAGTTTGGTAGTGGCTTCTACTATGATATTCTTCTTCCAGGCCATCATAATGGACATCTTCAAGAATCGGTCGACGACCACAAAAGCAAAGTCATTGTCATGCTTAGTAGAAGGAAGGACCAACATGTAATCCATAGAGATGGATTCCCAAGGTCGACTGGGGGTAGGAAGCAGAGTATAGAGGCCTTGCTTCTTGATGGTCGGTTTGGAAATGGTGCAAGTAATGCAAGACTTGATGTACTTCCCGACATCCTGTCGAAGGTTTGGCTAATAGAGATAGTTTTGGAGTATTGCCACAGTTTTCTTGACCCCAAAATACCCAGCGACCCGACTGTCGTGCACCTCCCAAATTATCTTGGCACGCTCACTTGAAGGAACACAAAGGTGTCTGAGGTGACAAAGAAAGACATCTTAGAGGTGAAAATTGGGAACTTACTTACCCTCGAAGAGTGTATTGTATGTGTGGTCGAATTCTGGATCACTTGTGTAGAGAAGCGGCCAATCGGAAGTCTCGTGCCCACAAGAGTTGAACACAGTAGTTAGCGCCACAACGGGTGGTCGACTGAGGCAGTCTGCAACATTATTGGTGTTGCCTTTCTTGTACTTAATGTTCAAATGAAACTATTGTAGGTATGTGGACCACTTCTGATGACGATCGTTCTGCAACTTCCCTTGTGTCTGTATGAACTGCAAGGGTCAGTGGTCTGTGTGGATGATTGTTTCCTTTCCCAAAATTTAATGCTTCCATTGTCGGCAAGCCTGCACAATGAAATACCTTTCTTTCTCACAAGTGGGATAATTCCATAATGTGTCGGAAAGTGTCTCACTATGATATGCGACTCGATGCCCATGTTGAGTAAGGACTGCCCCAATAGCATAGTTAGAGGCATTTGTCTCGATATCAAATGGTTGTTGCAAGTCTGGTAATGTGAGCACTCGTGCATAGGAGAGGCGATGCTTGAACTCCCCAAATGATTTCTGTTGATATTCATACCAAAATAATTTTTCTTTAGCTCCTCCCTTGGTGACTTGACTGAAGGGCCAAGTGATAAGAGAGAATCCCAACATAAACCTATGGTAGAAATTGGCAAGACCTAAAAAGTTGCGGAGCTCTGTTAGGGTGGTTGGGGCTGGCCAATCCCGAATGACTTATATATTTGTTGGATCCACATGCACCCCCTTCTCATCAATAATATATCCTAGATACTGAAACTGTGTCATGCCAAAAGTGCATTTCTCCAAATTGGCACACAACTTGTGTTGTCGCAGTGTTTGGAGGACTTGTCGGATGTGGTGGAGGTGCTCTTCCCAAGTCTGGCTAAAGATCAGAATGTCATCCAAATACACCACTACAAATGAGTTGGTGAATGGCCATAGGATGTCGACCATTAGCCTCATGAGGGTTTCAGGGGCATTCGTTAACCCGAAAGGCATGACCAACCATTTGAAAAGGCCCTCCTTAAATTTGAAGGCAGTCTTCCACACATCAGAGGGTTTGATTGGTACCTGGTGACACCCAGACTTCAAGTCGATCTTGTTGAAATATTCCCCCCCCTTGAGTTGGTCCAAAAGGTCATCTATCTATTTGATCGGGTACCTATTCCAGAAAACGATCATGTTTAGTGCTCGATAGTCAATGCAGAGTCTCCAAGTCCCATCCTTCTTCTGCACCAACACGATCGGGCTCCCATAAGGTGATGAAATCGGTCATATGTGACCTTTCTGCAACAACTCTTGAATCTACCTCTTGATTTCATAATTCTCTAGAACAGAGCATTGATAGATGGTTCCATTGGGCATGGATGCACAAGGAGTCAGATCGATGGGGTGCTTGACCTGACAGTGTAGAGGAACCCCTGTGGAGGAGGTGAAAATTTTCTTGTACTCCTCCACAACCTTATCCATCTATTGTTTTTGTGCAGTTGGGCCCTGTCTGGAGGTCATGGCCACAGTCTTCCTCTTTCCATGGGGGTAGATCATCAGGAAAACAAATTTCCTAGTTTTGGAAATCAGCTTACTGCATTTTTTTGCAGTAACCAAAGAGATGGTGGTAGGCTATGCTATCTCTGGTATCATGTAGAAATTATTGCCCAAAGTGACAATAACAACACAAGGCTTGGACTCAGACACAACATGTCGCTTCCACAAGTACAGTTGGCCTAATAATACATCATAAACATCAAGAGGAGAAATGTCACATAATACCTCATCCATGAAGGGCTTGATGTTGTAGGGAAGGCAACATTGTTGGCTAACACGGAGGTCTCGTCCTTGGTGGAACCACCCGATGGTGTATGGTTGTGGGTGTGTTGTGGTCAACAAGCCCAACTGCTTCACAACCTTAACTGAGATGAGGTTCTTCTAGATCTCTCTTTCGATAATGAACTGCAACGGGGAACCCATTACCCACATCTTGGAATGGAAGAGACGCTCTGCCTCCTCTGGATCTTCTGGTTCCTCCTTTTGGATCTTTGTGGTGGAAATGGTGGCGTTGGGCTCCGCATCGATAATTTGCTTCCCCCTGTCATTCCCCTTGTCGGGTTCTGATTCAGAGTCAGAGCACGCATTCAATTCATAAGCCTTCAAGTCGGCTACTAGTGGATGCTTGGCCTAACACTCACTTGTGTTGTGAGTGGAGATCTCATGGAACTCACACCACTTCCCCGTCTCCTTTTTTGGCTTCGTGGTGTTGTTCTTTGCTTGTGTCTTTGGTGGGTTGTCTTGGGCCACCCCGCCTTTGCTTGGTCCTTTGTTCTATGGTTTTGGGGTACCTTTCCCTTGCTTCTGATTCACAGACCCAAACACTTACTTCTTCTGTTTGAACTTCTGCTCAATCTTGGCAGCATATCGGTATTCCACACCAAGCGAGGATATGTCGAGGAAATCCATTTCCTCCTGAATGTATCTGTGCAGACAACTGTGGTACTTTAACACCAAATGTTTCTCTGAATATTTGATACCCAACTTTGTGCGTAGGGTATGAAACAGATTCATTATCTCATGCACATCTTGGTCCCTTTGTTTCCGTAGAATAGTCCATTGTATGTATTTGTTCTCATAGATCCCCATAAGATAATATTGTTCTTTGATGGCATCTCGGAAATAATTCCAAGTGGGTTTGGCTGAGAATAGAGAGGGTTCCCCCACACCTTGTTTCTCTGAGTAGGTTTCCCACTAATCCTTGACATGGGGGGCGACTTTGAGGAGTGCAAAAACAATCCTTTCTCGGTTGGAAAATTCATGAACCGAGAAATATCCTTCTAATAGATTCAACCATCTATCTATGACATATTCATCTATTTGTCCCTCAAATATAGGAATGACAAATTTTACTTGTACCTTAAAAGGAGTGGCACCTCCAGAGTGGTTGTTGGATGTCGATGCGCCGCTAGTGGGAATCCATTGAAGAATCTGGGAAAAGTTATCCATCATCGTGTTCCTTTGTTTCTCGAGGGCCTCCTTGAGAAACATTTTGAATGGATCTCCTACTCCCTCATCTTTATTTTCTTCCCCCATGGACATTCATCGGGGTTTGCTAGGCTAATCTTGCAAAGGTTCAACCAAATCGAGCCCCAACTCCTTATACCCTGACCTCGTTTGGGACATGCAAAGAAGGATCAAGAACGAGCATACCACTTTGATACCAATGATATGGATTTGTGTAGGAACACAATGAAATACAGAAGTAAACATAAATGCAAATATGCAGCGGAAATAAGACTTCATTTCATTAATAACAAATGACTGAAATATGCTTACAGACATAATGGAAATAAACTAGATAGGGTACTGGTATCTTATCTCTGAGAATATATTGGTGGCTACTGGCCTCTGAATTGTGTTACAATGAGGCTCGAAGGCCTATTATTATTGAGAAACAATGGAAAACCCTAAACATCCAAATGCCTAACCCTAGGAGATGAAACTCCATGACTATGGGCCCCTTTTGGGTAAGTTGGTACATCAACTTCCTGGGGACGCAACTTTGGCATACGATCTTCGTTTGATGCGTTCCATACCTCGTTAGAAATATCTATCTGAGGACTACAAATTTTCCCAAAAAACATAATTTAAGGCCTTAAGACGACTCTAGAAGTCCAGGACTCGAAAAACTGGTTAAAATAGTAAATTGTGTTGAAACTAAAAAACTGAAAGAAGCAATGGTGGGGGTCCAAGTGGAATAGGTGGGTGGCCACCAATATCCACCTCGATTAGAGCCACTCACTATGGATTTTACGTTGACATTGTGTCTTGTATGTGGATATTGGTGGCCACCCACCTATTCCGACTAACTCCTCTTGTTTGTTTGTCTTCATCACGTTCTTTTGTACTTCTTTGTAATTGTGGGTTCTACACTTCTATTGGTGTCTGAAGCCCCACACATCCTCCAGTATCTTATTTTGTATGTTTTCATTTCAACACATCTTGTTGTACTTCCAGGGCCATTTTGGGGCCCTAAATGTTTCTTTCTTAGCTCGCCACAGTCAAACTATAGACGGAGTCAGAGTTTGATGGTGGAGTGTGTAGTTCTCTGAAATACCTTTCAAATATGCTATTGCGTGCCTAAAAAAGAGGTCGTATGAAAAAGTTACGACCCTTGGAAGTTGAGGTACCAACTTACACCAACTTACCCATAGGGGCCCACATGACTTTTGGCATTTCACCTTTTAGGGTTAGGGTTTTGGATGTCTAGGGTTTTGGCATTCATGAGTAATATCAAAAAGGCCTCTAGAGCCTGATTATAATCCATTTTTATGCTCAGACGGATGTGCGTAGTAGCCACATCTCTTCCTAGAGATAGCTACCACCATTCGAGCACGTGCTTTAGTTCTGCAGTTTTACAGTTTCAACCTATTTCATTATTCAATAGAAGATATTGTTCACTGGATATCTATTTTGTTTTTCATATCTCTGTGTTTAATGTACTCAGTGTGTTAATCAATTCATTCTACTCCTAAATCTGGATCAATGGTATCAAGGTAGTCTTCTCTTCATTTATTTTTCTTCGTGCATGTCCCGGACAAGATTTGGGTATAAGATTTTGGGACTTGAACCAATCGATCCATTACAAGATCGATCGCATCAAGCCCAACAAAATCCCATGGGGGATGAAAACTAAGATGATGGAGTAGTAGATCATATTAAAATGTTTCTCGAGGAAGCCCTTGCACGAAAAAGGAACGAAATGATGGAAAAATTTGCATAGATCCTTCGATGACTGCCCACAAGAGAAGCATCTTCATCAAGCGTCCATGAAACCCCCTTCAAGGTACAAGTAAAATTTGATATTCGATTATTTGGAGGAATGATAAATACTGATGTTGTAGATAAATGGTTGAATCTGCTCGAAGGGTATTTTTCGATTCACGATTTTTTCGATAGGGAAAAGATCACTTTTGCACTCCTCAAGGTCTTTCCCCATGTTAGAGACTAGTGGGATACTTACTCTGAGAAAAGGGCCATGAAGGAATCTGCAATGTTTGTGGTGGCCCCTACATGGGATTTCTTCCGGAATGCCATTAAAGAACAATACTACCTTGTCGGAAGCTACAAGGACCAGTACACCAAATGGACCACCTTACGTCAAGAAAGGGACCAAATAGTACCATATTTCACCAATATTTTCCATACCCTATGCACCAAATTGGGTATCAAAGAATCTCAGGATCATTTGGTGGTCAAATACTGTAGTTGTTTGCATAGATACATTCAAACATAAGTGAATTTTCTAGACATCACCTCATTTGGAATGACTTATAGATACGTTGTCAAGATCAAGCATAAATTTAAGAAAAAAAGGAAAGAGGTTGGATCTACAAACCCCTCACAGCCAAAGCAGGGAAAAGGAAGACCCAACCCACACAACAAGGGACCAAGTCAAGATGGCTTCCCTTGAGACAACCAGTCCAAGCCACAACACAAGAAGGGAAATGAGAAGATGAAGAAGGACATGGGAAAATGGTGTGAGTACCATAAAATCCCTTGGCACAAAATTGAATAATGTCGCTCCAAGCAGTCCCTCTTGCTCGAACAGAAGGCTTCCAATTCAGAGGTTGATTCTGATTCTGAATCAAATCCTGAAGGAGGGAAGTGAATTATTGATGTTTAACCTAGTTCTAGTGTCGCTATCACCAGAGAACAACCAAGGGAGCTAGAAAAAACAAAGGAAGGGGAACAGCTATTTGACTCACAGATGTGGGTAAAGGGGGATCCACTTCATTTGATTTTCGATAGCAGTAGTCAGAAGAACCTGATTTCAACAAAGGCATTAAAGTGACTAGACCTACCAATGACACCCGCCCACAACCCTACACCATCTGCTGGCTTCTCCAAGGAAGAGATCTTTGTGAAAGCGAAACATGCCCCCAAACCACAAAACAAAGGACTAAGCCAAGGCATGGCGGTTCAAGACAACCCACCAAAGCCTCAAGAAAAGAACAACATTGTGAAGACGAAGAAGGACATGGGAAAGTGGTGTGAGATCCATAAGATCTCCACTCACAACACAAGTGACTCTCAAGCCAAACAGTCATTGGTGGCTCTCAAGCCAAACAGTCCTTCGGCTACCCCACTTCCTTTCTATGCTTCAACAACAGGCTGGACAGGAGGTCTCAGAGCCCTATAGTTGTATCTTAGCACCTTCGGGAAATCAATTCCCAACAATTCTCTCACCCAAAGAGCAATTGTTCATGGGCCTAGCAACCCACCTCTTCCATACCCCACGGGCTTAATAACCTGCTTCTTCATTCCAGCTCCCCATCTAACCAGCTACACAAACAAGTATGGCTATGGATACAATATTAGGTACAATGACATGAAGGTATGAAAGATAGCTCACTCAGTGTGTGAATGCTCATGGATGATTCACTAGATGATTGAATGATGGGAGGATTGATGGAAATAATACTAGAAAGAATGATGGGAAATGAACTAAGTCCAAAAAATATGTATGCATGTCTCCAACTTGACACTTGTCATGTTGGGAGCTACTTTGGCCCACTTGTTCCCAACTTTGGAACTTGGGATAAAATAATTATCGATACTTTATATTTTAAGAAATATTAATATAATATTTTTTTTTTCCTTAAGCTCCCTAGCTTATCCCTTTTCTTTGACTTTTAGACCCCACCCTTTACCTAACTAGTGGAGTTTAGTCCCCCATACTCTTTTATCGTGGTCGGTCTGCTTGCAATGATGTATTTTATATTAATTTTGAGACATATACAAAAGTAGGCGCAATGGCCTTTAACATCTAGGCTCTCCGGCCTAATAATCACAAAATTGGCTCACTAGGCTATAAAACACAACATATACACAAAGGCTCCCTGGCCTCAAAATTGTGCACACTTAAGTTGTTGCCTGCGATATCATGGAATGTGCACACTTCCTCATTTTGTTGCACAGTACATGCACGCACTATGCGAAGAAAGGTGCATACAAAATTGATATAAAAAAACTCACCATCTTAAGTACATTTTCATTTACATTAAAATTGGGTTTGGCCTAGGGATATTACAATCCCCTCACCTTATTTATGCACTATCCTCAGTGCATTATGTACTCATACATAACAAAATTTTAGAAATCCTCAAAACGATGTGGGTATTCTGCTCGCATTGCATCCTCATGCTCCCAAGTAGTGTTCTCATGACAGTACTAGGCCCATTAGACCTTTACAAGCCCTATGGCTCGATTCTAGAGCTGTTTGATTTTTCGGTCCAGAATTCGTACCGAATGCACTTGGAAAGCGCCTTCGTGCTCCACCTGGATCACATTCCAATCAATAACATGATTAGCGCCAGGCATATATACTCTTGAGCAATGATACATGGAATACATTATGAAGAGACATAGATGAAAGAAATGAAATCATATAAGCCACTGGACCAATCCTCTCTAGGATTTCAAATGGCCCACAATAGCGAGCTGCCATCTTTGAACAATTCCCCAATTTCAGGGAACTTTTGTTGGATTTCACTTTCAAAAATACATGGTATCCCACTTTAAATTATGTGTGAGTTCTACCCTTATCAACATAGCTTTTATGCCTGTCTTGGGTAGCCTTTAAATTTTTCTTTATTTTTATCATTTTATCCTCCATTTGCCAGAGAAAATCTGGCCCAACCACTGCTCTATCTCCTAGGTTATCCCAACTTACTTTTGTGTTGCACTTTCTGCCATAAAGTGCATCAAATGGGCTCATATTTAATGATGTTTGGTACGCATTTTTATAATAAAACTCTACCAAGTGTAGGTAGTCTTCCCATTTTGATGGTTCATCTATCACATACATCCTCAACATATCTTCAATCACTTGATTCACCCTCTCCATTTTTCCATCTGATTATGGATGATAAGTTGTGGTAAAATTCAAATTTGTCCCAAATCCATTAAATAATCCTTTCCAAAATTTAGAGGTAAATTTTGGATCTCTCTTAGACACAGTTGTCTTGGGTATGGCATGTAATCGAGAAATTTATCTCATAAAAACATCAACAATGTTGGCTTCCTTGTGAGTGATCTTAACTGGAATAAAATGGGCATCTTTAGTAAGCTTATCCACCACTGCCATGATAGAATCATGTTTCTTATTTGTTATGAGAAGTTTGGTGATGAAATACATGGTTACAACTTCCCATTTTCACTCAAGAATGGGTAATGGATGTAGCAAACTAGCTAGGTGTCTATGCTCAACCTTTACCTTTTGACATTCCAAACATTTGACAATAAAATATGCAACTTCTTTCTTCATGCATGGCCAATAATATTGGCCCTTGACAGCTATAATAGTTTTTTGATAACCTGGGTGCCCAACATAAGGTACATTATGCATTTCTCTCAATATCATAATTTTCAATTGCTGGGAATTTGGTATATAAATTCCGCCCTTGTACATCAAAATTTCATCATTATCTAGCTCGTATTCTCAAATTTTCTGCTGCAAATTACGTTGTTGTAATTTTGCCACTAATTCCTTTTAATGCAAATCTAAATTTGCAGCTTCCAAAATTATGGGTTTCAAATATTATTTGTACATACTAATGGTTGTAGGATCCAATTCATGCACTCTTTTGTTGAGTGCATTAGCCACTTTGTTCTTTTTCCCCTTCATATGCTTTATATCAAAGTCATATTCACTTAGAAATTCTAACCATCTACCTTGCCTAGCATTTAGAGTTGGTTGATCAAATAAATATTTCAAACCATTATGGTCTGTTCTCAACTCAAACATTTTCCCCATGAGGTAGTGTCTCCATTTCCTCAAGGCATGCACTATGGCTGCCAACTCCAAATCATGAGTGGCATAGTGTCTTTCATGCTCCTTCAACTTCCTTGATTCAAAACATATAACAAACCCATTTTGAATGATGACTCCACCAAGTCCCTCTTTTCATGCATATGTGCATACAATGAAGTCTTCATTTGGGTCTGCAATCCTTAGTATTGGAGCACTTGTTAATAATTATTTTAAGTGTTGGAAAATCTTTTCACCTTCCAATGTCCACTGAAACTTCACACCCTTTCTTTGCAAGGAAGTGATTGGGTGTGCAATCTTTGAGAATCCTTCAATGAATCTCCTATAGTAGCCTGCAAGGCCCATGAATGATCTGACCTCAGTCACATTCCTTGGCACTGACCATTATCCAATGGCTTCTATCTTCTGAGTTTCCACTTCTATCCCATCCTTTGAAATTATATGTCCCAAATAATGAATTTGTCTCTGATAAAATGAGCACTTGCTCAATTTGGCATACAACTGATGCTACCTTAATAATTGCAACACCATTCTCAAATGTTGTTCATGCTCTTCTTCTGACTTAGAATATATAATAATTTCATGTAGAAAGACAATGACAAACTTGTCTAAATATTCTCGGAAAACACCATTCATTAAGCACATGAAAACAACTTGTGCATTTGACAAACCAAATGGCACCACTGTGAACTCATAATGACCATACTTTGTCCTGAAGGCGGTCTTGATGATATCTTCCTCTTTAATACTTACCTCATGGTATCCTAACCTAAGATATATCTTTGAAAATATCTTTGCATCCTTCAATTAATCAAAGAGATCATCAATCCTTGGCAGAGGATACTTGTTCTTTACAATCACTTTCTTCAACTTTTTGAAATCAATACACAATATTAATGTCCCATCTTTCTTTTTCATGAACAAGAATGGGGCACCCAAAGGTGACACACTTGGGTGTATATACCCATTCTTCATAATTTCTTCAAGTTGCATTTGAAACTCCTTCAACTCTGGTGTACTGATTCTATAAGGAGCCTTTGTCACTGGAGCTGCTCCAGGCATTAAATTTATAGAGAAATCAATATCTCTCTTTGGGGGTAGTCCTAGTACCTCCTTAAACACATCTTCAAATTCTTCTAGGATTGCATGATCTTCCAAATTTGACACCTTATCCTTAGGTGTCTCTTCCATATGTGTTGCAAATATTTGACACCCTTTTATGTAACATTTCTTCAGCTGCAATGCTGAAATTTCTTTGATGGTTATTGCTTTGGAATTCTCAGCACTTTCCTTAGGTTCCCTTCCTCATCCAAACAAGTAATTGTGTTGTTATTCCAGTCTAGGATAGCATGATGTTGGTCCAACTAATCGATCCCAATTAGAGAGTCATAGGAACCTAAAGGCAAGATGTTCAAATATACCCTGGTGTTCAGTCCATTCATGTCCATAAGACATGAATTAACCATCTCACTAAATTTTCTTTTGGCTCCAGTAGCCAGTTGTACCAACCAATATTTTCCATGTTTTCTTATTGGAAAATGCAAACTTTCCACCATCTTATAATATATATAACTATGACTAGCTATTGAATCAATTAAAATAGAAATGGTTTGGTTGTTGATCATACCTTCCACTTCAATCATATGTGACTGATATTTTTCTTACTTGTTGTCCAGGGCTACATAGATCCTTGGTACAATTCTACCCATGTCCTCCATTGTTTCATCTTGTTGTACATTGTGAACAATCCTCACTTTTTCACATCTGTGAGGACAATCTCTGAACATATGATATTCTTTACAACCCCAACATTGAATAGGTGGCTTCCTTGGCCTTTGACCTACTATCTCAATCGTTATAGGTTCTCTAGAAGTTGGTTGTCCTTGAGGATTATTTCTGAATAATGGTGGCTTATTCCCCTTCTTCCTCTAATCCATATTGAATTTCTTTTTTTCTTCCTAAGATTTTTGGAAATATGACCTTGCGTTTTGTTGATCATATAGGCATTTAGCTTGCCTTATGGTCATAGTATCTCTTAGTCAAGTATTTCTTCTCAAAATACTTCTTGAATTCCCTGCAAGTAACACTTTTCTCTTTAATGTGTTGCACCTTCACAAGTTGATCCCACCACATGGATGTCTTTCCCTTGAGTTGATAGATGAAAATTCTTCCTTCTGAATGAGAAGAATAATTATGCAACTAAAAATACTTTCTCATGCCCCAGAACCATGTTTCTTCATCTTCATCCTTCTTGTTCTCACCATCAAATGTAGGAGGTTTTGATTTTGTTCATTTCTCCTCGCAGTTCATCCACCTTGGAACTCTTATGCTTATTGACATGGGATGGACTTGAGATATTGTGTTCTCTCTTATTGGAATTCCTTAGGGAGTGGTGGTGATGTCTACTAACACTTATTGTTCTTCTTTTCTCATCGGGAGACTTACGACTTCCTGATTTTCTTGAGCCACTCTCCTTATCCAATTTATTTTATATTTTGTTCAAGATCTGCATTAACTTAATTTTGAACTCATCGTGTTGCTCCTTGGATATCATAAGCCTTTCATTATCATATTTATGGATTTGGACATCCTTCTGCAAATTTTTAATTGTCTCTACCATATTCATGCTTTCATCCCTTCCTTCCCCATGTCCATTGGAGTTTGTTCCTTCAATGGTTGAATGGACATTCATCCCTCTGATCTCATCTTCCTGGATGTATGTCCCCTATGCCTCTTCCATTACTCTGGACTCTATGTTGATTCTGATATGGTCTAGTTGTCTTTTTCTATGCAAAATGTGCAACCAACAAAACTTTTTCACGCTAACTATTTCAATAATTTCATGAAAAATATGAACCATTCTAGCTCAATAATATATCATAACTCTTTCTTCTGATTTCCTGAAAAATTGAATTCCCCGATCAATTTTTTGGGTGGATATTTGTATTCCATTGTCTTAGACCTTTTGAACGCCTACTCCCATGCTCAATTCTGAGTCTTGAGAATACAATTATGGTTATTTGAAAATTTCCCATTAATTTTCATGTTCACTCTTCAACTTGGCGCAACTCTACGCTGTAATTATGCATATTTGCACCTACTCCATTGAAGTTTTCATAGGAGCTTAATTGGGTTTCTTCATATGCCTATTCTATAAACTTTGTCAAAATTTCACCTTTTTCAGGGCTCTTGGATGCTAGTTACAGCCTGTTGAAGTTCTAGACCAATTCATGTTTTTGGTCTGGAATGCTACATGTGCCTTATTTTTCATTTCTAAACATTTTTACATGCCCAAGAATTTAATTCAGCTCTGGGAATGTCTTCTATGGTTCAATATATTTCCATTGACTGTTCCTACACCTCAATTGGATTATGGAGCAGAAAGTTATGGCTTTTAGAAGCTAGTGGGTCTCAAAAATGCACTGCAAAAAGGTCACATTCAAATAATATTAAATTTCGTGGAAAATCGTTGTTTTTCTGCTATTGTTCAACATCAAAATCACTTTGCGCGCAAAAATTTCAACCTGTATGCCCATATTTAGTATGCACAACAACACCACAAGGTAATTCATGCTCCATGCACCTATAACCACTATGCATCACTTGTTTGTTGCACAAATAACTTGCGCACAATAATTTTGTGTTGCGTGCCAATATCCACCGTGCATAGTTTTGGTTGTTGCACTATTACCCATTGCACACAATTTTGGTATCACACACTAATATTCCGCTCACAATTTAGTCTACGCATTGCATCATGCCAAAGTTTAGTACACCCCCACTGCGCAACAATACTTTGCGCACACCATTAACTAAATTGTCGTGCAACAACATATACCCATATTGCGCGCACATGAACCAAACTCCTCTGCACTCTGCCAATACTATACACACCATGCACACCATTATTATGTGTGTGCACACCGCGCACACCTTATTATGAGTATGCACATTGTGCAATGCTAAATTTAGCTCGCACACCTTCACACCAACATTTTCCATGCGGTGTCAAATTTTATTGTGTGCACCCGCACACTAACAATTTTCCGCGCAGTGCCAAAATTTAGTCCATGCACCCACACACCAACATTTTTCCACGCGGCACCAAAATTTAGCGCACACACCAGAACGCGAACATTTTTCGCGCAGTTCTCAATTTTTACATATCACAAGTGTTTTACTACGCAACATGCATTTTTAGTGCTCCCAACTGCGCACATTCATTTTTATGCACATCAATTCCTCATGAATTCCATTGCAAAAATTGGGGATTTTGCTTAACTTTTTCCCAAACTCTACCCTAGACATTCTGCAACTATGAATTTTTTTCAATTTCACCCTGATAACAACAATTCAACCTCTACAACAACAAATCATCGTGGTTTGACATTTCTGGAACAGTTTTTTTTTTTTTTTCCCAAACTCAATTCACGAATTGAGAATTTTAATTACTAATCTCGCTCCATCTATTATGGCTTCATTGTAACGTCAAATTCACCCAATTTGAGGTCTGAATTTGCTAGAAAAAATATTAAATAATTAACATCTCATCACTTGGCCGAATTGTTCAATTTCCCCGTGAATTTAACAATAGAAATTGGGACTTTTCCCAATTCCACGTCATTGCTTCTAAATTTTACCATGAACGCTCTACAAACTGAAATTCGGCCACTTCGAAATAAATTCTCTATGAAATTTCTCTTCAACTCAACTTGCTTGGACCATCTAGGCTCAGTTTTGAAAACTGAAGCTCTCATACCATATTGTAACATCCCCGGACACCCACATCGAGGCATACTACACGAGAGAATGCTTTCTCTCTTTCTGCGAAACATATTGTAACATACCCAACATCCAACTGAGCTATGCCACATAAATTTTTCGAAGAGAACTCTTACAGAAATTTATATATATAACGTAAACAAACAAATAAATATTGTAATTACACAGATTCATGTGGAAATGATAGTGGACATATATATGTAGCATATGCATGCAATACCCATAAATATAAACACAGTTATAAACAAACATAGGATAAACCCATAAAAATAAACACATAAATAATAATGCAACATCTCATTTATCACACAGTTGACACTTATCTTGGGAATAATATCACCAACATGTGTAGACCTTACACGAACCTCCCATCCTTCGACCACACTTCTCATCACTCTCAACAGTGGCTCACCCCGGAGATGGCACTAAACTCCACCCAGGTAAAGGGATTCCTAAGAAGGATAATAGCTCATAGACAACAGGAAAGACTTTGTCACATGTGCTCACTCAAACTAATAGCCTATGGTCCATCATTCCCCACATGCATGTCCCACCCCAGGAAGTGTGCCCCTTCTTTGCTCAACAGTCCTTTGGTTTCCCCACTTCCTTTTCGTAATTCAACAACAGGCCGGACAGGAAGTCTCAGAGCCCTGTAGTTGCAATTTATCACCTTCAGGAAATCAATTCCCAACAATTCTCTCACCTAGAGAGGAATTTCCATGATCCTGACAACTCGCTTCTTGAGTCCATTTCCCCAGCTAACCAGCTACACGAAAAAGTATGTCTATGGATACAGGATCAGGTACAGTGATATAATGGTACAGAAGATATCTCAATGAGTGTCTGAATGCTCATGGATGATTCACTAGATGACTGAATGATGGGAGGAATGATGGAAAGAATCCTAGAAATAATGATGGGAAGAATGATGGAAATAATCCTAGAAATCATGATGGGAAATGAACTAAGTCCAAACAATATGTATGTATGTCCCCAAATAGACACTTGTCATGTTGGGAGCTACTTTGGTCCACTTGTCCCCAACTTTGGAAATTAGGATAAAATAATTATCCATACTTTATACTTTAAGAAATATTAATATATTATTTTATTTTGGATTAATCTCCCTAGCTTATCCCTTTTCCTTAACTTTTAGCCCCCACCCTTTCCCTAACTAGTGGAGTTTAATCCCCCATACTCTTTTATCATGGTTGGTATGTGCACAACGATGCATTTTATATTAATGTTGAGACATATAAAAAAGTAGGTGCACTGGCCGTTAACATCCAGGCTCTCCAGCCTAATAATCACAAAAATGGCTCACCAACCTATAAAACACAACATATACACAAAGGCTCTCTGGCCTGAAAATCGTGCACACTTAAGTTGTTGTGCACGATATCCTGGAATGTGCACACTTCCTCATTTTACTGCGCAGTACATGCAAACACTATGCCATGAAAGGTGCATACAAAAATGATATCAAACATCTCACCAACTTAAGTACATTTTCATTTACATTAAAATTGGGTTCGGCCTAGGGATATTACATCATAAACACTCATGAAGTGGTTGGGCTTGCTGGACACAACACACCCACATCCGTACACCATCGGGTGGATTCACCAAGGATGGGATCTCTACGTCAACGAGTATTTTCTCCTGTCCTACAACATCGAGCCCTTCACCGATGAGGAATTATGTGGCATTGTTCATCTTGATGTTTTTGATGTATTATTAGGCCAACCATACTTGTGGAAATGACATGCTATGTATGAGTCATGGCCTCGCACTGTTATTGTTACCTTGAGAAATACGTTGTACAGGATACCAGAGGTACCACTGCCTCCCATTATCTCTTTGGTTACTGCAAAAAAATGCAGTAAGCTCATTTCCAAGACTGAGAAATTTGTTTTCTTGATGATCTACCCTCAGGGAAAGAAGAAGATTGTGGCCACGACCTCCAGATAGGGATCGTCTGCACGATAGAAACAAATGGAAAAGGTCATGGAGGAGTACCGGGACATATTCACCTCACCCGCAGGGGTGCCTCTTCACTGTCAGGTCAAGCACCCCATTGATCTGACCCCAGGTGCATCGCTGCCCAATTGACCTATCTATCAGCATTCTATTTTGGAGAACAATGAAATCAAAAGGTAGATTCAGGAGCTACTGCAGAAAGGTCACATACGACCAATTTCATCGCCCTGTGGGAGACCGATCGCATTGGTGAAAAAGAAGGATGCGACTTGGAGACTCTGTATTGACTATCGGGCGCCAAACATGATCACTATCTGGAATAGGTACCCAATCCTAGGGATTGATGACATTCTAGACCAACTCAAAGGGGCGAAATATTTCAGCAAGATCGACTTTAAGTTCAGGTATCGCCAAGTACCAATTCGAACCATCCGATGTATGGAAGACAAATTTCAAAGCCAAGGATGGCCTTTTCGAATGGATGGTCATGCCTTTCAGGTTGACGAATAATCCTGCAACCTTCATGAGGCTGATGGACGACATGTTGTGTCCATTCACCAACTCGTTTGTAGTAGTGTACTTGGATGACATCCTGATCTTCAACTACACATGGGAAGAGCACCTCTACCACATCCCAGAAGTCCTCCAAACACTGTGGAAACACAAGTTGTGTGCTAATTTGGAGAAGTGTACTTTTGGCATGATCCAGGTTTAGTATCTGGATACATTATTGATGAGCGTGGGGTGGATGTGGATCCAACCAAGATCCAAGTCATCCGGGATTGGCCAGCCCAGACCACTCTAACAGAGCTTCGTAGATTTCTAGGTATTGCTAATTTCTACTATAGGTTCATGTTGGGATTCTCTCATATCACTTAGCCCTTGAGTCAAGTCACCAAGGGAGGAGCGAAAGAAAAATTATTTTTATCGGAATATCAACAGAAGGTGTTTGTAGAATTGAAACATCTCCTTTTCTATGCCCCAGTTCTCACATTACCGGACTTGCAAAAACCATTTCAGATTGAGACAGAAGCCTTTGACTATGCTATTGGGCCAGCTCTTACTCAACAAGGACATCTAGTGGCATATCGCAGTGCGACACTGTCTGACACAATCCGAAAGTATCCCACTTATGAAAAAGTAATGTATTCCGTTATGGAGGCTTGCCAACAATGGAAGCATTACATTTTGGGGAAGGAAACGATCATCCACATAGACCACCGATGTCTGCAGTTCATACAAAGACAAGGGAAGTTGTAGAACGATCACCATCATAAGTGGTCCACATTTTAATCTGCAACAGTTTCAATTGAACATCAAGTACAAGAAGGGCAACACCAATAATGTTGCAGACTACCTCAACCGACCACCGATCGTGGTGATAACCACCATTCTCAACTCTTTGGGAACGATACTTCTGATTGGCCACTTCTCTACAAGAGCGATCCATATTTCAGCCACACATACACGACAATATTGGAGGGTAATCGAGTTCCAAATTTTCACCTCCAGGATGCACTACTATGTCACCTAGGACACCTTTGTGTTCCTTCAAGAGAGAGTTCCAACATGATTTGGGAAGTGCACTATAGTTGGGTCATTGGACATTTTTGGGTCGATAAAACAATGGTGGTAATGCAGAAATATTTCTATTGGCCAAACCTTCGATAGGATGTCAGGAAGTAAATCAGATCCTGCACTTCCTGCACCATTTCAAAACCAACCATCAAGAAGGAAGGCCTCTATACTATGTTTCCTACCCCCAACCGACCTTGGGAATCCATCTCCATGGATTACATGTCAGGCCTTCCTTCTAATAAGGATGGAAAAGAATATGTTTTCATGGTCATCAACAGATTCTCAAAGATGGTCATTATGGCAGCCTACAAGAAGAATATCACAACAAAGGCCATTGCTAAACTCTTCTTTGAACAAGTGTGGGTACACTTTGGGATCCCAAAGTCTATCATTTAAGATCGAGACAACAGGTTCCTTATTACATTTTGGTCCAGCCTCTGGTCAATGTTGGACACCAAGATCACCAAGACAACATCTTTCCATCCCCAAACTTATGGCCAGACAGACATCATCAACAATATGATCGTGCACATTTTACGCCTGTACAAATGAAAGCATCCACACACATGGGATGAGAGCCTACCCTATGTACAACATAGCTATAACCTGTTCCTCCACAACTCAACTTACCACATCCCCTTTCAGGTGGGCTTGGGATTCCAACCACTATGTCCCATTGACGTAGCCATACCATTTATAGCTACTCACTCTAATTCGGCTCATGTCCAGTCTGATGCTGCCAAGGTGAACAAACTCATTGAGAGAATTAAACACATTCCCCAATAATTTCATGACATATTGGAAAAAGCCAATTCTAACTACAAGAAGCGCCATGATCAACATCAGGTGCAACACAACTTCCATGTGGGTGACAAAGTGTGGCTACATTTGCAGAAGGAGTGCCTCGATGGACCCCACTGCAAGATTCGACCGCTCTGATATGGGCTATACACAATCACCAAGGTCTTAGGGGACAATGCCTTTGATCTCAGTATCACACCAATCCTTGGTCTATACCCAATGTTCAATGTGGATAGCCTTCGGCCTTACTTTCCACCTCTACTGGACACATTCGACATGGTAGAACAACTCACACCAACAGAGTTAAACCCAGAATGCATGGAACAAGCCACAACTTATCGGATTATGGAAACACAGATCAATAAAACCTGCCATCAAAGGATCCATCTATATCAAGTTGTCAAACAAGGCCAACTCCTTCACCAGGGCAAGTGGCTCACTGGGACCAAGCTCAGTGGGAATTTTGTGCCTTACCATGCCTTTCCTTGCAATGTACGACTCTTTCTAGTGTGTGAGAGTGTGGGAGGGAGAGATAGGAATACAAAGAAGGGAGGTAGAGAGTGAGTGTGTTAGAGTGTGGGAGGGATAATATAGAGGAAAAAATAGAGAGGGGATATAAAGTGTGTGTGCAAGAGTGTGGGAGGGAGAAAGACGAAGACATAGAGGGGGGATAAAACGTGTGTGTGTGAAAGGGTGTAAGGGAGAGAGAGGTAGAAAAAGAGGGGAGGTAGATATTGATAGCGTTAGAGTGTGGGAGGGAGAGAGAGAGAAAGAAACGGAGGGGGGATAGAAAGTGTGTGTGTGAGGGTGTGGGAGGCAGAGAGAGGTAGAGAAAGAGAGGAGGTAGAGAGTGAGCGTGTTAGAGTGTGGGAGGGAGAGAGAGGAAGAAATAGAGAGGGGATAGAAAGTGTGTGTGCAGGGGTGTGGGAGGGAGAGAGGGGAGGAAAAAGAGTGGAGGTAGAGAGTGGTTGTGTTAGAGTGTGGGAGGGAGAGAGAGGAAAACATAGAGGGAGGCTAGAAAGAGTGTGTGGGAGAGTGTGGGAGGGAGTTAGAGAAAGGAATAGAAGGGTAGTAGAGAGTGTGTATGAGAGTGTGAGAGGGAGATAGAGAAATATAGAGTGGGGGGTTGAGAGAGAGGAAAATGTAGGAAAGAGGGGTATATATTGGAGAGATAGAAAAGAGATATTGGGAGGGAGGGTGGGAAGAGATAAAGTGTGTGAGAGGGGAAGAGAGAAAGTCAAAGAGGATGGGTAGAGAAAGAGTGTGAGAGGGAGGGAGAGGGATACATAGAGGGTGGGTAGAGAGGGGGATAATGGGAGGAAGGGAAGAGAAATAAAGAGGGAAACAGTAGGGCAGGGGAGAGAAGAGGAGGGGGAGGGGGAGGGGGAGGGAGGAAGGAAAGAGAGGAAGCTAGGAGGGAGATAAATAGATGGAGGCAGAGAGAGGGAGGGAGGAGGGAGATAAATATATGGAGGGAGAGAGAGGGAGGGAGATATTCCAAAAGGGGGGATATAGAGAGCGAGTGGATGTGAGAGTGTGAGGCATGGTGAGGCAAGGTCTATTTCTAGGTCATGGTGTAAGTCTAGGTCTAGGTCTAGGCATTGAAATGGCTTTCCAGGTATAGGTCAACGGAATCTATTTATTTACCATGCCTTTCCTTGAAATGTACCACTCTTTCTAGTGCTCAAGAGTGTGGGAGGGAGAGAGAGGAATACAAAGAGGGGAGGTAGAGACTGAGTGTGTCTTAGTGTGGGAGGAAGAGAGATGTAGACAAAGAGGAGAGGTAGAGAGTGAGTGTGTTAGAGTGTGGGAGGGAGAGAGAGGAATACATAGAGGGGGGGTATAAAGTGTGTGTGTGAAAGTGTGGGAGGTATAGAGAGGTAGAGAAAGAAGGGAGGTATAGAGTGATTGTGTTAGAGTGTAGGAGGGAGAGGGAGGAAGACATAAAGGGGGGATAAAAAGTGTGTGTGCAAGAGTGTGGGATGGAGAGAAAGGAAGAAAAAGAGGGGAGGTAGAGAGTGAGTGTGTTAGAGTGTGGGAGGGATAGAGGAAGACATATAGGGGGGATATAAAGTGTGTGTGCGATAATGTGGGAGGGAGTGAGAGTAAGGAAGAAAATGGTAGTAGAGAGAGTGCATGAGGGTCTGAGAGGGAGAGAGAGGAATATAAAGAGAGGGGTAGAGAGAGGGGAAATGTAAGAGAGACGGGTATATCTAGGAGATATAGTGGAAGAGAGGGGGAAGATAGAGAGCGAGGAGGGGGAAGAGAGAGTTCCTAAGAGTGTGATAGGGGGATAGAGAAGGACAAAGAGTAGGGGTAGAGAGATACTATTAGAGGGAGGGAGAGGGAGATAGAGAGGGGGTGTAGAGAGAGGGATAATGAGAGGAGGGGAAGTAGAGAGGGAGACATATAAGGGGTGGTAGAGAGAGAGTGAGAGGAATGGGGGGATACATATGGAGACAAAGAGGGTGGATATAGAGAGAAAGAGGGGAAAAGAGAGTGAGAATGAGACTACCAATGAGGAGAGAGAGAAAAGGAGAGAGAGAGGTGGAAGAGAGAGGGGATGGAGGGACAAAAGGGTAGAGAGAGAGAGGTGGGGGGGGGAATAGAGATGGAGTGGGAGTGAGAGTAGGAGGAATGACAAGGTAAAGGTCTTTACACGCCTTGCGATGTCCAAGTCTTTCCATGTCTACGTCTTCACATGTATAAGAGTGTGAAGGAGAGAGAGGAAGATAGACAAGTGGGTTAGAGAGGAAGAGTGAGAGGGGGGTTAGATGTAGGATAGAGAGATTGAAAGAGAGAGAGAGACATGGGGGAATGACTTATAAGAGAACGTGTGCATTATTAGGAATGCGTGTGCATTCCTAGAGTGTGTGCATGTTCCTATAGTGTGTGTGTGTGTGTTCTTAAGAATGTGTACGCGTTATTTTGAATTCAATTTGTTTTGGGTGGGATTGACACCATGTATGTTGACTTGGTTGGCTTAGAGTTAGGTTCAAGATGACAAACCTAGTGGTTTGATCTGAAAATTGATAAAAACCTCCATTTTTGTGAATACCCCTCTATATCTATGTCTTTGACCTTATTTTTATATAGGATAAAAAATTCAATTGTTGAAAAAACTATAGACATAGATAGAGTCGACTATGTAGATTTCAAATATATAATTTAAAAAAAAACAAAAATATTGTTTACTATTTTTAATCTATTTTTATCTTCACATATATCAAAATCCTAGAATACATACCTCTCTTACTTCTTCTATAATGTTTTGTTGGCTTAACTATTTCTCAAATGAGTTACATGTGGCACTATAGGACACCAATAATTATGATATAAAAAAAAAATTGTTTTCATCATGTTAAGACCCTCTTAGCCTACACAAACAAAAGACATTGTATTTTCAGGGATATGCTGGATTTGATAATTTAAAAAAAATGTTATATTAATATTAAAAATTTCCAAAAAATACAAGGCACAAGAAAAATGCATTCTCTTAAAGTATACAAGTTTTTGAAATGAAATTGCATCGTTAAGGTACTCAAAAATTGAACAAACAAAAACTTATACCTTATATATTGTTGAAAAAATAAGATACAACTGTTAGAAAAAATCAAATTTGAGAAAGTTATTCACAAATATTTATATGAATAAAAGTTTTATATTCGGAAAGCTAATTTAATTTCATACGTTTCATCTTCTTACACCATATTCAAATTCATTGTAAAAGTATCTTGAATAATCCCTTCAGGTTTGCATTTTGTTCTTTTTTAGGTTTGCATTGCCACTAATGCATCATGAGAGACCATCATTATCTTGCACTCACCTTGATGTCTTTTCATGTAAGTGTGTGTGCACTTTAAAATGTATGTTGAAAAAAGTTGGATATTTTTCAAAGGACCCAACTCCAAATATTTGTGTTACACAGTGTGGGCATCTCACCACTTGGAATTAGATGCTTGTACCAATGCATGTGCACACATGGTGTGTGTCAACCAACAACATCTTCCTAATTGGAATGATATTTTCCTTGAGACTTAGTAAGTGTCAAAATAGGTCCCTTAGGCTTCATCTATGTTTTTTCTATTAGCCCCTCTTTTTGTATAGCCCGAATATTGTATTTTAGGTTTTTGTTGATATTAAAATATTATGTTTTTATCCTATTGATTGGTATTTTAATGATATTTGAGAGGATTGAGGAGTCATATTTTTATTCTAGTTTGAGAATGAATATTGAATTGATATCTTTCTTTTTAATTGTATTGTTTGGTATTGGATGTTGTTTCACTGGTTTGAAGGAGCCACCTATTCTTATAGTTTGTGAATAAATACTGAGTTGGTCTAATCTTCTTTTTTTCATTATATTGTTTGGTATTTAATGTTGTTTCAGTGGTTTGAGATGAGCCATTTGCTCTTCTAGTTTGAGAATGAGAAGATCGAGTTGCTATTCTAGTTTGAGAATTAGTTTGAGAATTAGTTTGAGAATGAATACTCTCATAGAAAATTAGTATTTAAACTTTGTGGTTTATTTATTTATGAAAATTTGCACTCCGATTATTTCACCAAAATGAGAGTTTTAAGGTCTATTTAAAAGGCCTCATTTCTAGACATTTAGAAAGTAATTGGAAAAAACATAAACTCAATCTTCACTAATTAATTATTTTTGAGCTTTTTAATAATTTGAGTTGTGCTAAACATAACTAAAACTTTTTTAATGATTTGAGTTGTGTCAAACATAACTAAAACTTAAAAAATGGAGTTATAACTTATAGTGGAACTTTGAATTGTGTTAATTTAAATTATTTAAAAAAATTTAATAGTAAAAACAAGGATTTGAACATTAATTATATAGTTTTTTCTAAACAAATTGAGACTAATATTTTTAGACGGTATTCAATTCAATTTTTTTAACAAACCATTTTGATGGATCTAATTGGTAGTGAACATCAAACCAAAAACATTCATTCAAAGATATCAACAACCCTTTAGGTAGTGAAGAATTAAATATAAAAAAAAACAACTTTTAAATCCCCTTAATGCTATGGCATTGTGATGAATCTACTTGATAACAAATTCAAAAAGATTGATTAGTAGATGTCACCAACCCTTAAAGCATTAGATAATAACGAGACAACGAAGCCTTGTGGAATATCCTTTGTTTTATGCATTTTTCAGAGGTTGTTTTAAATATTCATATACAATGGAGTGAAAATCGAATTTATAATAAATTTCATTGTCTTATGTATTTTTTCAAGAGGTTTTTTTAAATATTCATATATAATGGATTGAAAATATTTAATGACAAAGTGAATCAATAATTTTTTTTTTCTTTTATATATTTATAGATGTCAAAACTATCTTAAATTTTTTAACAAAAGATTAATTAGGAAATGTCACCAACCCTCAAGGTAATAGAGAGGAAGTGGAGAATAAGTAGACAAATAATGTTTTTTTAATATCTTTTAATTTCTACTATTGTTGTTGTTTTAAAGATTCGTAAAATAAAAGATTAATTAGGAAATGTCACCAACTCTCAAGGTAATGGAGAGGAAGTGGAGAATAAGTAGACAAATAATGTGTTTTTAATATCTTTTAATTTCTACTATTTTTGTTGTTTTAAAGATTCATAAAATAAAATGAATATAATTTATAATAAATTTTAATGATTTTAATTTGGTAAAGTAAATTTATATTATTATATTTTTCTTTTCCAATGCAAAAAAAATTATAAACAATTTGAGCAAATTATGTTTTTGAAATAATTAAAATGTGATTGATAAAATGGATTAAAAATCAAATTTATAATAAATTTGAACATTTCAATGGTT
>ML778168.1:9028-21612 GCA_009831015.1 Picea engelmannii | reverse complement strand
TATATATATATATATATATATATATATATATATATATATATATATATATATATATATATATATATATATTAAAAGTATCTTTAAAAATTTGAACAAAACATTGATTAGGAAATTTGACCAATCCTCAAGGTAATGGAGAGGCATGGAGAACAAGTAAACAAATAATTATTTTTTTAATATCTTTTAATCTCTATTTTTGTTTTTGCTTTTTTAAAAATTCATAAAATAAAATGAATCAAATTTATAATAAATTTTAATGAGTTTAATTAGACAAAATAAATTTATATCATTTTAATTTGTAAACAATTTGAACAAATTGTGTTTTCCAAATAAAATAAAATATACTTAAACAACAAAACTTGTCTTTAAAACATGCCTAAAATTAATATATTTTGAATGATCAAATTTAAACTATAATAACTTTTACATTCCAACGAAAAGGAAAAACATTTAGAACATAAAATATAGGGTTAAGATTAGTCCTAAGTAAATTCCTACCCCTAATTACCTCAAGTTGTCAAAATTGTCATAAGAATTGAGACTGGTCTTAATTCTCTACAATATTATGAGACTCTATCAAAAGATCAACTTATAGTTTAATTACTATCTTAAGGGGGTATTAATAGAAAAAGTAACTTTTACATTTAAAAAAAATGAAAAACATTTAAAATATAAACTATAGGTTAAGATTAACCCTCAACAAATTCATACCCCCATAGTTACTTCAAGTTGCCAAAATTGTCCTAGAAATTGAGACTGGTCCTAATTCCCTGAAATATTATGAAACTCTGTCAAAAGATCAAGCTATAGTTTAATTACTATCTTAAACCGATCATCAATTTTGTTAATATTGTAGAGATCATGCTTGCTCACAGAAATCCTGAAAACACATTAATATTTTGCCACAATTATTATTATTATAGACAATTATTATGTCGTGAGACGCGTGACCTATTTGTTGTGATTCAGTGTTTGGATAGGAAAATGAGATAGACTATATCATTGTTGCTAACTCTAAATGTGAATATGATGGCGATGGGGATCCGTGCCGATTGCAAGAAAAGCCACGGGGATAAAGAAATGTAACATGCATTTCTTTATTTTATTTTATAATGTAACATGCATTTCTTTATTTTATTTTTCAGGCTGGGCTACTTCTCCTCTAATCTAAGTAACTTTTCTTATCCGTATCAAGAAAGCCAAAATAAAGGCAGATGAAATCTTCATAGTGTAACAACTCTCATATTTTCTCTGAACGAACAAATGAGTGGATACCTTACAATTTATATAAGCATTGTAAGAACATGAACACTGCTCCATTCATGGACTATGCCATACAATTCATATAACCATTGTAAAAACATTAACATCACTCCATTCATCGATTCTGCCAAAATTACTTTCACTATACACTTGTATATTTTATAATGCCAAAATTACTTTCACTATACACTTGTATATTTTATAAAAGTAAAATGTTTTTACTTTCTCCTTCTGGTTTTTTATTCCATACAAAAATTATTTATGGATAAAATTATTTTTTTTATTCCATACAAAAACTATATATGGATAAAATCTTTTAAGCAACCTGTGTTACGAGTTTTTTTTCCAGTTTTAAAAATTATTTTGTTATTATGATATTTTTTCTATATTTAAAATATTTAAATAAAAATGTCTCCAAAAAATAAAGGTCAATCTATTATGGACAAATTTTATGGATATTCTACAATGTCAAAAACTTCTAATGTTGAAGATATTTTATATATACTCGATTCATCTAATGAAGATATGGATAAAGAGACTATGGATGGTCTAGAAATTATTGGGCATGACAAGGAATGACAAGATGGTGGATCTAGTAGTCTTAGGAGAATGAAGACCTCAAAATGCGAATTTCGAAAACATATTTTGTTTTACAATATCAATGTTGTAGATGGCAAGACTCATATAAATTGAAAACTTTGTGAGAAATACAAGGCTCAAGTTACATGGGGTGTTGGAAAATGATGTAATATAATTCAGTATGATGTTGTGACAACTCATTCAAAATCTTATATTCATCAATCATTAGTTCAAAAAAATTTGCATGAAACTCAAAGGTTGGCAAAGCCCATTACAAAGCACATAGTGACTATAAATGAGAACAATAAGGAAAGGGTTATAATCACCATGAAGTTAGCATGTATTATTGCACAAAGGGATATTGCAATTGCTAATTATAATGATATATGTCATCTTCAAATGAATTTACAAACACCTAATGTGCCTTCTCGAGTGGCCAAAAATCCACAATCTTACCTATCCATGTTAATTGAGAAACCAACAACATATTGGCACCGAGTTTGAATGCATGATAGACTTCGACAATTCTCTTATGTCAATATGAAACATCACCCCAAACAACATGGTCGAGAGAAAAATTATCAGCAACATAGATCTTTCTCACCACGGCTTCATCTAAGGACATGAACAAGGAAGCATCTTTAGCCATATGATGAGTGTACCCAAATTTGACTACCCATTTGTTCCGTGAAAAATGAAATAGCAAGGCTTGAGAAGTACCGACTTGGAAGATGAAATTATCAGTGGGTCAGAAAACAATGGGCACATCTCCTTCTCATATAGGTCGTCTCTTTTCTTATAGTATACCTTCTCCATATGTCCAGTCTTTCCATGGTACTAACATATCTTCTACTTTCGATTGATCGATCAATGTCAACTCTTTATCCAATTGCATGATGTGGATTTCATCAACATGTTGAACAAACACTTTAGCTTCTTCCATACTTGATGAGGGAAGTCAATTCCACTAATGTGAAATCGAATCTCTTGCAAGATATAGGTCGTTCTGAGCCCTACAACCTCATCCTTATTTCCATCAACAAAAAAATTTCTTGATCGCCTATTGGATCTAGAATCTTATAATGCCACAATCTATTACTCTTCGGTAGGATTTTCATGTCTAGTTCCCATACAACATAGTTTGATCCATTAAAAATTATAGGATCAATATTCAAATCCATCTTAGATATCTAGATAGGTATAATATGTTTCTACAAGCTATAGTCAACAAATCATTTTCCCAAATTCATTGACACAACAAATCCAAGTCAACATGATTTGTAGACAATAGGAGAAGTCATAACCGGACACTCTGATACCATTTTGGGGATTGGGGGTAACCTGATATGAAACAAATGAACAGAACTATAGATAATAGAAGAGGAATAAGTTTAAAATATATCAGGTAGTGTGTAAAGACATTGTTACATCACTCAAGAACATTGCATTGTGATTAGAAAATCACAATGCATGGTGAACACCTTCGCATATGTTCACTACACAATCTTGTACACTTGTACCATACATTCATAATGATCCATAGGGTCTGCTATTTATAGATTCAAGATCTAACAAACTTCCTTGGAATTCGGAAGATCTTGTCCACATATAATTGTCGATGATTATATTTGACTCTGTCAAATATGTGTTGTCTAGCCACCTCAACAAGGATGCTCAACCTGACTTTCCATGTGTCCAACTCATAGTCAATTTCTTAGCAGGTTGATCCATCGACTGATTGTTGGTCGATTGTTTGATCGACTATCTTTGACTGTTGATCAATTGTCCGACTCGCACATTTGTCAACTACTCGATAAATTGATGTAGATATTTGGTTGATCAATTGACCAACTATTTCCATTTGTTGATCGACCACTTGACCAAATGATTCTATGAGAAGTGTGATGAACCATCAAAACCTAAGGTTCCAATAGGTGGCATGTTCACAATCACAATTATCTTCATCTAGCCTATCAACAGTTCCTCCTTATAAAAAACATGGCTTAATAAACTCTAAAGGGGGTGCATAAAATACACTTATTCATATTCAAAGAAATTAGAAATTAGAAATTATCTATATCTATCCAACATTAACCTCATCATTTCTATGTGGTTATTTAGCAATATACACATAGTTCAACTATCTAAATAAAATTTTAATAATTTATGTTTAAATTCCTTAAATGTAGCAACCTCAATTATTGAGAATATAGTGGGTTCATTCTTTAGTCCAAATAAAATGACATTTTAGGAAAATTATCCCCACTCAGTGGCAAAGGTTGTCTTCATTTTTACCTCCTTTATTGTTGGTTATAGAGCCTGATTATATTCCTGATTCAGAAGTTTTTTTTCAGCCATGTTTGGATCTCATTTATTAAAGGGGGGTGTGTGGGGGATTCCCCCCCACTACTGTCATTAGGGGGATCCAGGGGAGGAAATGAAAATTAATGGATCCCCCCTTGTGAGGGATTTGGGGGAAGTGCCCCCAAAGTGAAATTTTGGGGAAAACTTCCTATAAAATATTGTAATTTCTTGTACACATATAACCGTCGATGGTTATATTTGACTCTGCCAAATATGTGTTGTCTATCCACCTCAACAAGGATGCTCGACCTGCCTTTCCATGTGTCCAACTCATAGTCAATTTCTCGGCTAGTTGATCCATCGACCGACGGTTGGTCAATTTTTCAACTGACACATTTGTCAACTACTTGATAAATTGATGTAGATATATAGTCAATCGATTGACAAACTATTTTCATTTGTTGATCGACCACCCAACCAACTAATTCTAGGAGAAGTGTGATGAAGCATTAAAACTTGAGGTTCCAATAGGTGGCATGTACACAATCACAACTATCTTCATCTAGTCTACCAAGAGTCCCTCCTTACAAACAACATGACCTAAGAAACTCTAAAGGGGATGTAGAAAATAAAATTCTTCATATTCAAAGAAATTAGAAATTATCTACATCTATTCAACATTAACCTCATCATTTCTATGTGGTTCTTTAGAAATCTACACATAGTCCAACTATCTAAATAAAATTTAAATATTTTATGTTTAAATTCCTTAAATATAGAAACATGAATTCTTGAGAATATAGTGGGTTCATTCTTCAGTCCAAATAGAATGACATTTTAGGAAAATTATCCCCACTCGGTCGCAAATGTTTTCTTCATTTTTACCTCCTCTATTATTGGTTATGAAGCATGATTATCTTCATGATTCATAAGTTCTTTTCAGCTGTGCTTGGATCCCATTTCTTAAAGGGGGGTGTGGGGGGGATTCCTCGCCCCCACTACTGTCGTTAAGGGGGTCTAGGGGGGTAGTGACAATTAATGGATCCCCCCCTTGCGATGGATTTGGGGGAAGCGCCCCCGAAGTGAAATTTTGGGGAAAAATTCCTATAAAATATTGTAATTTCAAAGTCACTCTAGAACGTTCATTATAATGTCACAGATGTGACAATATGATGCAGATGCAGATGCACTCTACATCTGCTCACATGATCGTTCAATCAGTTCATGAGCCGAAGCGGCTCATTTGATTCCCTGCTGGAATCTTTGATGAAAACCCGATCCACAGGTCCTTATCTTTCCTCATGGTCTTCTGCACTCTGACCGCTGGCCTTTTCTCAATAGGGAAAATATAATTTCGGTCTTCGGGGTTTCTTGTTTCTCGATGTCAAGAGTTCCCTATACTCTTGAACTCCCGAACTCCGATATGTGAAATGTCTATGTACCTATACCCCAACGACCTGCCTCTTTTCAGGATTTTGATGTTTGAAATGCTGAAAATGTATGGACCTCTTGTCCACGGGATCCTCGATCCTTCGAATCCCGATATCCCGATTCTCCAATGTGACGTCAGCTAGGCTCACAACAGAACCTTTCTCCTTTTCGCAATTTCAGAACTTCAGTTCCCGAAATGCGCATGCCTCCTGTCTTTAGGATTTGCGAAATACCGAACCTCGATTCCCCGAAATGACTTTCCTTTCGGGGCTTTTCCCGAGCTCTTGGATTTCCGCCACACATCCTCCTATGATGGACGGTCCTCCATAATTTCTCGATTTCAAGAAATCAAATGCCGATGTGCTCCGACATCGTGTCCTCTCCATCCCTAAAGTCCCGACTTGTGAAATTCTGACAGGCGCCCGATATCCGCTACATGTCCCAATAGACAGATGGCTTGATCTGTTTCGATGTTTTCACCGTGGAGATTCTCGATCCTCTGTCATCAAGTCTCATCATATCCTGATCACCGAAGTCCTGATATCCCGATATGAATCAATCCTTTTGGGATTTTCGTACCTGCTTCTCTACGCTAAGGGTTAAACCATGCGCAACTTCATGTCGATCCAATGGCTGATGGGTATTTTGATCAAGACCCGACGGTCCAAATTCTCTCTTCTCCTATGCGCTCTCCGCTGCTGCCTGAACGTGGGAAACCAACAGTCTAGATCTCTTTCGCAGTCTGATCGAACAATTGTTGTTCCTCCTCCTGAGCTTTAGTGCTTTCTTCCCAGATTTGGGACAATTTCAAATTCTCAAAGGCCTTGACCTTTGCTCCATTTCTGTGAGCTCCACGATCGTGATTTCTCACCTGCGTGCATATGAAAACGTTGCCCCTCCTGAGCTTTTCCTTTGAATCCTCAAGGGATTCAGTGGCTTCTGCACCTCTGCAGAGTCTTCACACGCAAACAAAGGTGCTATCCATCCTGATCTTTCCTGTAGCTTCGACCTCCAAGGAAACTCGTTCTTTTTCCTTTCTCCCTCAAATGGGGAATTGGGATGCCCTCCTCGCACTCCTTTGCTCAAGCAACCTCTACTGAGTCTTTCAGGGTGTTCAACAACCCTACGAAGATCCCTCAGTGGATTCTTCCTCCAATCCAGCACTCAAAGAGTTCTTTTCCTTGTGCCTATCTGCACACCTACTCAATGCCCACCTGGCAGAGTTATACAAAACTCACAACAGAGTTCTTCTGTGCACTCTTTGAACCTGCTCAATGCCCACCTGGTAGAGTTTCACAAAACTCCTCAAAGCTTCTGTATGCGACTGTGTTCTCCCTACACAGCCTTGCCTCGTGAGGTATTCAACAACCTCACAGGTCTTTCTTCTGAGTTGTTTATTTCAACTTATGTGCCCACCTGGCACGCCCTTGTCTAACTCCGCAGAGTTCATAAATGCATCCCCTGTGCATGGCTATCAGAACCCACAGCGTTCTGTCACACCCTCCTTGTGTGAAGCCTCAAAGACTTCTCAAGCCTGAAACCAAAACAACTCTTGCAAATGCATAAACATAACATACATTGACATCATAAAGAACACACAAAGACATTCACATAACATAGACAATATGTAGGAAAAACTGTTATTTGTATTAAAATGGCAAACACTTGTTTACAATAGTGTCCCTGAGCTTAGCCCATAAAAAGGTCTTGGCTCCTTCTCTTCTTCTCTCTACTCACAAAATGTCTTCTATCCTCACTAGCTCACTCCTTCAAAATGAGATACTAAATCTCTTTTACCTGAGGGGCTCTTCGAGCCCTTCCCTCCAATCTACCTACCCTATTCAATTTACATTTAATGGGTTTTCTAGTCCTCTATCCGGATCTAGATCTCAGCCTTACAAACATTAAAGTCCTATCTATCTACAACCTGCACAAAGGCACAACTTCCCAGCTCAACAACTTAAACATTAAATTACATTCAATTCAAATTTTAAATGAGGATTGTGCCTCTCTTCAACTTTGAATGTGTGCGCTTGATGTGGTCGGCTGACGTGGAGAGATGCTCCTACATCACAATAGAATTTACATTAGGAATTTTTTTCCTATAAGGAAACCTTATTTAATGTGGGAATTTTATTGCAGTTGTGAGTGATAGTGACTATTGTATTATAAAGGAGGAGATTATGAGAGAAATAAAATAAAGTTACAATGACCATGTTGTAGGTTGCATCCGTTCATTTTTTTGGATAATAAAAATGAAGGACCTATAAATTTATTTGGTGGATGTAGCTCACACTAGGTGAACCACATATATCCGTGTCTCTATTGTATTATGTATCTTATTTTTTTTATTTCCACATTTGTTTTATTTATTGCTCTGTGATTCTATTTTTCTAACAACTGGTATAAGTGCCAAAGGTAACTTGCAGGAAAGGAGGGTTCCTAGTTTGAGTGGGAGCAATGGTGGAAGAGGGAACATTTAAGGTTGAGAAATTTAATGGCAAAAACTACAATATATGGAAGATACAAATGAAAGATTATTTATATCAGAAGGATCTTTACCTACCATTGGACAGAATAAAAAAGAATCTGACAACCATGAAGGACGAAGAATGGGAGGTTCTTGACAAAAATAGACTAGGAACAATACGGTTGTGACTGAGATAATTGATGATGAGGTTATGGATCTTCTAATATTTTGCTCATTGCCATAAATATGGAATGGTTTGGTGATGGATGTAAGTAACTCTATCTCCGGTTCAAAAAATTTGAAATTTAATGATGTTATTGGTGTTATCCTTAGCAAGGAAATGCAACATAAGTGAATAGGTGAGACATCAGGTAATGTGTTTAATTTGGATACCAGAGGAAGACAAAAGGAAAGAGGAAAGATACTAGAGAACCATGGGAATTCTAGGAAGGGTGGATCCAAATCCATACTAGGAAAGATAGAGTGTTGTAATTGTAGGAAGAAAGGACATCTAAGGAAAGACTGTAGAGCTCCAAAGAAACAAAGAGATGGATAATAGGAGAAAAATCAAGAAGAAAATGTAGTAGGTGACGTGTTACAAGATGCTTTGATTCTTTCTTTAGATATATTATTGATTATTGGGTATTATATTCAGGGTCTTCATTTCATGCCACACTCCATAGGAAACATTTTCAAGATTATGTTCAAGGTGATTTTGGATAGGTTCATTTGGGTGATGATGCACCATGTAAAATTGTTGTAATATGTAAGGTATAAATAAAGAAAAAGAATGGAAATCAATGGCTATTGAAAGAGGTAAGACATGTTCGAGATATCAGAAAAAATCTAATTCCAACAGGGTAGTTGGAAACTAAAGGTTGTATATATACATTTACAAATAAGGCATGGAAGGTCACTAAAGGATCATTGGTGATAGAAAAATGAGAGAAGGTAGGTACATTGTATTTGTGTATTGGTAATGCTAACTCTTATATCTATTTAGCTTCTATAGGAGTGGATAGAACACTATGGCATCATAGGCTTGGACACATGAGTGAGAAGGGGATGCAAATACTTAAAAAAATGAATTCGTTGTCGGATATTAAACAAAATGATTTGGATTTATTTTAGAACTTTGTTTGTGGAAAAAAAAAAGAGCAATATTTCTAGAGTCGGAAATGAAAAGAAGAGTAAAAAGTTAGATATTGCGCATACATATGTATGGGGATAAAATCAGTTATCATATCTTGGTGGATCTCATTATTATGTTACTTTTATTGCTAATGGAACTAGAAAAACTTTGGTTTATTGAATTCGACACAAATCTTATGTTTTTGATACTTTTAAGAAATGGAAATCTTTGGTTGAGAATGAGACAGGAAAATGATTGAAGTGTTTCAGATCAGATAATGGAGGTGAATATTGCAACAATGAGTTTAATAATTATTTCTCATACCATGTTATTCATAGAGAGAAGATAGTTCCATGAATACCATAAAAAAATGGCGTGTCACAAAGGATGAACATGACAATCATGGAGGGTGCAAGGACTATGAGATTCCATGCATGGTTTTTCCTATAGTTTTGGGCAGATGTTGTAGATATTGGTGTTTACTTGATAAACAAAGGACCTTCAAGTTCTTTGAATGGTGGCATTCTAGAGGAAGCATGGACAAGTAAAAAGTAAACTATTCATTTCAGAAGAATTTTGGTTGTGAAGCATTTTTCCATATTGACAAAGAAAACATAACAAAGCTTGAAGAAAATCAGAATACATAGTGCTTGATGACATCATTGAAAAAGGAAATTCCAAAGGTACCAAAAAATCAAAATGTACAACAACATGAGCAACATGTACCTCAAGCCCCTACAAGTGTTGTTAGAAGATCTACTAGGTTAAATAGACCCCATGAACGATACTCTCCTTGATTGTATTATTTATTTATTGTTGACTTAGTCTGGTGAAGGAGAAAGTTATGAATAGGCAATGCATGTAGACACTAAAAAGAAGATGGAGAAAGGTATGAAAGAGGAACTAGATTCCTTGGTAAATAACCATACTTGGAACTTGGTTCAATTAGTTGCGAGAAAAAGAGCATTGCAAAATAAATGGGTTTACAGGTTGAAGGAAGAAGATGGAGGAAAACATAGGTACAAGGCTAGACTTGTTGTAAAGGGGTTTGCACAAAATAAAGATAAAGATTTTGATGAAATATTTTCTACTATTGTTAAAATGACTTCAATTAGGACTATTTTAAGTCTTCTCGGCATCTTGAACAGTTAGATGTAAAATCAACTTTTCTCCATGGGGATTTGGATGAAGAGATTTGTATGCAACAACCATAGGGGTATGATGTCAAAGGGAAGGAGAATTTGGAATGCAGGTTGAAGAAGAGCTTTTATGGCCTAAAGAAAGCTCCAACGTAGTGGTACTTGAAATTTGATAGGTTTATGATAGAATAATGTTATAGTAGATGTCATTATGATCATTTTGTTTATTTTAAGAGGCTACTAAATGAAAGATATATTATCTTATTATTTTATGTAGATGACATGTTGATTTCACGGTCTAATATGCATGATATAAATGTGCTCAAAAATAAATTAGCTAATTCATTTGAGATGAAGGATTTGGGTGCTATAAAGAAAATCCTTGGTATGAGAATAAAAAGAGACAGGAAAAATTGCAAATTGACATTGTCTCAGGGTGAGTGCATAGAAAAGGTTTGGAGAGGTTTAGAATGGAAAATGCAAAACTAGTTAGTAGACCTTTAGTGAGCCATTTAAAATTAACTAAGGAAATGTGTTCCAAGACACTAAAGTAGATAGAGTACATGTCCAAGGTCCCTTATTCATCATCAATTGGTAGCTTTATCTATGGTATGGTGTGCATAAGACCAAATATTGCAGATGCAGTGGGATTTGTGAGTAGGTATTTGAACAATCCAAGTAAAGAACAATGGGAGGCAGTAAAGTGAATTATCAGGTATTTGTGAGGTATTAAACATGAAATTCAACAAAAAATATTCCATTCTCATTAGAGTAAAAAGACCTATCCTTCCAATTCTATGTTCTTCAAGATCTAGGTTTTTTTTGTGTGTGAACTTGATTTCTCTTTCAGTAATCTAGTATTGTAACTCCCATTATGATTGTCTCCATGAAATATATGTTATCTCTTCAATAGATTCATATTGTCATGGGGAATGAACCAATTGTTAGTGATAATTTCAAACCCTCGGTTCTAAACTTACACCACCAATGAAGTTCATTAGCATTTGTATATTCAATATCCTAACAAGGATAAACTCTCACTTGAGAAAGTAATGAACATTATAGGAATAAATTTGAATGATATGAAAAAAAACATGTAAATGTAATGAAATCATCACAGATAACATAGGAAATGTAAATATAAATATTGCAAATATTAAGCGCTCAATGCACATAACATAGGAAAATTAAGAAAATTAGCAGAAAAACCATCACGTAGTCTTTTCTTTTCGATCCATAAGATTGATCCATACAAACTCATAACCCCATACATTAATCAAGGGATTTAAACCTTGATCTCTTCTTCTTGCATATAATATCTTCTACAAAAACTAAATATGAGAGCCAAAATAACCCAAGTCTAACCCTCATGTTGTCATAATTGACATTCCTTTAAATACACTCTAAATCAATTAAAAATTATTACAAAATGATCATAACTTCCTACAACATAGCCTTCTAACAAAATAATAAGTGGGGATGCTACTTCTAATTACATTCCTAGTTTTCGGTGTGCAAATCAAGAATAGAGTGTGTAGCAAAAAACTTGTGTACATGCTAAACTCAACACACAAAGAAAAACTAAGTGCACAAAAACTAATTGTGTGCAAGGTTTTCGAAAAACAAAATGGGGCACCAACAATGATCAACATTTCAAATTCATTATCCATACTAGTACTTAAACTATTATATGCTAATAAACCTCTTGTAAAATGAACATGATTCATGTTCATGTCATTGATGCCAATCTCTTAATTAACCATAGACTCAATAGATAAGTTCCATATAGATGGGTTGGGGCTTCTTCTATTTGTACATTATAGAGTATCTCCATAATTTACAATAAGAAGAGGTGCCCAGATTGGAAAATTCTACTAAGTACTTTGTTTCTCTTTGGATCATTCTAAAGCCAAATAAAAATGGATGCATTGAAGTTAAAGATTTGAAAATGGATTAGAATGAAGTTGTGCAAGATTACAATATGGAATTCATAGATTCTTAAATTGTAAGCTAAAGATATTACGTAAACCACCTTGTCAATTGCAAGTAAGATTTTTTTATTATATAAAACGATAAAAGATCACAACGACGAGAAGAGGGCATCCCATTCCATCTTAATTACACTATTTTATTTATTTAGAGAATTGTATTCCTTCGTTCGCAGTCCTGTCCCTCTTCGTTGCTCGGCTCGACTGGACTTAGTGGATCCTGTTATGAAAACCATAAACACATATTTATCAATCCACAAAAAGCAACGATAATTAAT
>ML778167.1:1236747-1252170 GCA_009831015.1 Picea engelmannii | reverse complement strand
CATTTATTATTCTTTTTTAAAAAAAAAATATTTTAAATATTTTTCATTTCTTTTTAGTATTTTTTTTTTCACCTTTTTTTTTTAATTTTTTATTTTCTAATTTGGGTTTTGAATATATTTTTTTAAATGTGTTTTTGTCTTCATTAAAAAAAATTGTGAAGATTTTCTCCTTTCTCTTTATTTATTTTTTAATGTAAATTTAAAAAAAAGTTAGTAAATAAATTTTCAAGTGACCATTTATGATTCAATTTTGGGTTTTTTTATTTGCGCAGGGATTTGTTGTCAAAGCCATAGTTTCAATTAGGTCGTAATTAGATGCAATTTTAACGTTTAGAAAAAAACATTTTTCTTTAGGTAGTGTCATGTTTTTATTTAGGTGTTGATTTTAAGGTTTTTCTAAGCAACTATTTTATGTTTCCAGGTCATGCTTGAAAAATGTTGTAATTTTGACCTGGTTAGAAAAAATGGTGCTACCGATAGCACGACGTTTTGATTTGGGGGTTGATTTAAAAGTTTTTTTGAGCAACCATTTGATCCTTTAAGCCCATGCTTGAAAAAGTTGTAATTTTGACCCGGTTACAAAAAGTGGTGCTACCGGTAGCACCACTTTTTTTATTTGGGGGTTGATTTTCATGTTTTTTATGCAAAAATATGGGTCTTAAGGGCTAGATTTCTCGTTTTGAGGTCACAGTTCTCATTAAGTTGGTAACTTTGTTTCAATCAGAAATGGGAAGGTTCATATACAAATAGCAATTTTAGGAAAATGGGTATTTCCCCCTTGGACCCCTCTTGGTCATTATCCTAGATACTTCCCCTTTTTGTGGATTAATTAAGCCCCCATCTCTTTTCCATGTCCCCTTAGCAGCTGACATCACATTTTATTAATAAAATAAGGAAATACAATTATGTCTCATGGAAAATGAATATCAACAAGGGATCATCACAAAATAATGGTCCAACTGACAATATAAGATAATCAAATTCTAACCAAAGGGTATCTAATACAAATCTTAATAATAATAAAGGAATGAGAACATATCACCTATTATCAAGGTACACTTCATCAATGACTAGTTTCCCTGGAAAATTCAACCAATGTCTTGGGAGGATGATACTTATAAGTAATGGTTAACAATAATCAATGAAGAGTCAATCATTCCTAAAAAATAATAACATCTTCCCTCATTGACAACCAAAAATATTGCACAATATTCACATGTATAGTGGGGTGTTATAATCCCCCCCTCTCAAAAGAGCTATGGCCTCAGAACCGATTCAATATTAAGAAAACCAACACAAAGCTCCTTTATTTTCAAATTCCAATTCATGTATCATCTAATTCAATCACCTCATCTAAAATTCAATGTAGCCAATAGCAATACCAACTCCAAGCATGTAAATTCAATTATCATTTGATGCCTTGGTTACACTGTAAAGGATAATTTGAACTATTCTTCAATATTGATAACCACAAGTGTAAATAACTCTCATATGCATTAATATGAAAATTTGATATATTTCTTAACACTATCATACCAATTTTCCTTCATTCTATTCATCATAATCTAACATCAACAAATTCCATCAATATTGCCTAGTCATCTAAAACATATTGTTATTATTAAATCAATCACCTATCATATTGTCAAATTGTCACCAAATCAAATTGACACCGTCCAAATTATCAAGATCATTAATGTAGTCAAGCCAATATCCTTCGATCAATAGTACCCTCACTTCAATGTTTCTAATTCTATTAACAATCCACCTATCCAGTCATTTGTACCAACATTTTCATTGACTCCACCATACCATCTGTAGTCAATCCTTAATGTCACAAATATTTTTAAGACAAACATCATCCTTGAGGATTTGATATTATCAAATCATAATGAACATTAATCTCGATGTCATATTTAAATCATATATACCATCAAAATCATGGGTGTGACTGACCATGTTAATGTCACCCAATGAAATTATCCCCAACACCATTGATATCATCAAAACCATCTATATCATTGGTAACCTCGCCTAAGTTAGCTTTACCATTGACATATAAGTCGGGAAGAAAAAATAACTCCACAACTCTACTTACTCAATGACAGGAAGACAAAAGAACTTCACAACTCTACTTACTCAATGACCTAGATCCATGAGCTCATCATGTTATTCAAAGGCCCAAGTTTTTTCTTGAATCACTTACACATATCCCTAACAATAATACCCTTTTACATATTTTCACTTTTTCATTCATGTCCATAAGCAAGGACAACATGTAGGTATTATAAAATGACAATCTCTCTCTCTCTCTCTCTCTCTCTCTCTCTNGACACTCTCTCTCTCTCTCTCTCTCTCTCTCTCTCTCTCTCTCTCTCTCTCTCTCTCTCTCTCTCTCTCTCATGTACACACATAGAGAAGGGAGCACCACCCCCTTTCACCTTCTATTCTCTCCTTTAATGGATGGTCGACTTTGTTTTAATATCAAATACCATCAAGCCCATACAACCAATGGATTAACCCTTTACCAAAAATGATGTGCATGGGGTCAAATTTAAATCCCCCTAATATTTTTCCTACACCTATTATGTTTAACCCCCTCGTATCCGTTTCTCAAGCATTTTCTTTAATTGGCTTGAATTCTCAATATTTCAAGCCTTCCCTTTATGTTGTGTTAACCAGCCATCGAAACCACCGATTCAATGGGGATTAATACTCATCGCCAACACCACTCTCTTAACTGGTCACCAGTCCATCGGGACCACTAGGTTACAAGTAATGAACCTTTAGAGATTTACACCTATCTGGTTACATTAGGCACCATGATACTTCTCCAACTCATCCTCAAGTAATATGAGTCTGGTTTGGTTGGAGGTTTGTCAACTATCCCACCAGACACTAGGAGTTATAAAGCCACCATAATATTTTTAAGTTGGTCTTTATGAGGGACTAAGACGGGTCCAATTACTTGTTCTCAACCATTGATCTCTCCGTTGATCAACAGTCGGATCTTCCCCTTATTCCAGATTTTTTTTATTGTTGATCTTTGAGGATCAATGGTCAAATATTCTCTACCTTCCAGAACTATATCTTCACTTGAATCCTTCTCACATGCTTCCATTGCAATCCTCTATCCTTCGTTTTGATTCATACCCTTCACCCAAGCTCCAACCATTATCATTGGTCATTAAATTGTCTAGTCATCATAAAACACACGAATTTCATAGGAAATTCATCATGATATCATTCTACTTCAATCAAGATCGATTCATTATCCCTCTTACACAGATATTCACTCTTGATTACATTCACATATTATTAGAATACTCATCCACATAGTATGAATGCATTAACAGAGATCAACATACACCCAATAGTGAAGGAATGGAAACATATTATTCTATTAAACCGAAATACTTCAAAAAATTTGTACAAAATCATAATTTACCTCTCTTCCTTTACTGGACCGATTTCACATTATGGTTGCTTCTCTAAAATCGGCCCCCTCTCTTACCTAATTCCACTATGTTTGGCCACTGCCATTCATGCCTAAAGGATTACATATTTATGTGGAAGATAAAATTCTAGTCCACCAAAATAGATCCCTAAAATCTTGTAACTAATTACAACAAAAGAATTCCTCTATCAACTATATTGACCCACTCTCTATTCTTGATTATATACATAAAAGGATCAATAATATTGAATGCTCCATACATACTTAGGAAAATCCACACTAACCCAACTAATTGTTCTAATAATCAATTTACATGTTAATTAGGAAAACAAATCCTATCCTTCTATAACCATACAAACTTAAGGAAAATACAATTAATTTTATTAAGGGAACCCACTCCCTTTGGTAAATTTCAAGACCCCCCTTAGGTTTGTTCAACAAGGTTTATTTTGAGTGAATTTGCTCCTACATCATACTCCCAGGGTATAAAAATTTGATGACCTCCTGGTAATATGTCCCCAATTGCTTCTTTTTTCCTACATCCCATACTTGATATTTTTTTTCCCACATGATCTCCTCCATTGTTCCTTTAATGTTGTTTATAATCTTCCAATATCCCACACTTTTCTTGCTTGATGTCCATTTTCCTTGTTTTGACACTCATCTTCAACCAATTTTTCCTTAATGTTGATTTCCTTCTTTATCCCTTTGCAATTCCACTTGGGAATATTCATAAAATACTTCCATAACTCATCCAATTCATTATCCAACTATGTTATTTGTTGTTGCATGCTAGTGTTGAAAATTGATTGATTCAAATTTTCACATAAACTTTGTATGGAAGCTTCCATCTCTTTGTTAACCTCTTTCAATTTCCATCCATGCACTTCGAGCTTCCAATAATTTGACATTTTCTCAACAATATCGTGATATGTGAGAGATATAAAAGTTCTTCCTTCCTTCTATGTTACAACTTCCTCTGTTTTAAGGAGTTATACCACAAATATTCTTTATGTTATTACTTGCTGCCAAAAATACTTTGTCCTAAATTAATTGTAAAACATAAAGACCATGTTTACTTACTAGATCTCATCAAATCTGCATCTTCAGAAGTTTCTTCATTGTTCATCTAATTCCTTTCTTCGTCACGCAATATCTTCGCCCTCTAATACCAATTGATGGGAGAACCACTCCCTTTCACCTTCTATTATCTCCTTTAATGGATGGCTGGATTTTTTTTAGTATCAAACACCATCAATCCCATACAACCAAGGGCTTACCCTTTACCAAAAAAAATGTGCACAGGGTCATATTTAAATCCCCCTTATATTTTTCCTACACCTATTCTCTTTAACCCCCTCTTATCCCTTTCTCAATCATTTTCCTTAACTGGCTTGAATTCTGAATGTTTCGATCCTTCCCTTTATGTTGAGTTAACCAACCATCGAAACCACCAATTCAACAAGGATTAATACATGTTTCCAACACCACTCGCTTAAATGGTCACCGAGACCATCAGATTACAAGTAATGAACCTTTAGATGTTTACTTCGGTTTGGTTACATCGATCACCGGGCACTAGGGTACTTGTCCAAATCTTCCTCAAGTAATATGAGTTTGATCTGGTTGGAAGTCTGTCAACCGAACCACTAGACACCATGAGTTATAAAGGCACTGAAAAATGTTTAATTTGGTCTTTGTGAGGGACTAAGACTAGCCTGGTTACTTTTTCTCATCCATTGATCTCTCCATTTATCAACAGTTGGATCTTTTCTTCCTTCTAGAATCTGTCTCTACTTGATGCCTTCTCACATGCTTCCATTGCAATCTTCTATCCTTTGCTTCAATTCATAGCCTTCACCCAAGCTCCAACCATTATCACTGGTCATCAAATTGTTTAGTCATCTTAAAACCCACAAATTTCATAGGAACTTGATCATGATCTTGTTCTACTTCAATCGATATTGATTCATTCTCCCTCTTACACAAAGATTCACACTTGATTACATTCAAATATTATTAGAACACTCATCCACAGAGTATAAATGCATTAACAGAGATCGACATACACATATTAGTGAAGGAATGGAAACACATTATTCTATTAAACCATGTTTCCCTCTATCTCTCTATTTCTCTTGCTCTGCCCCTTTGTCCCTCACTTCCCTCTCTCTTCCACCTCTCTTCCACCCTTTATCTCTCATCATTATTAGTCCCAGTCTCACTCTCTCTTCCCCTCTTTCTCTCTCTATTGGCACAGGGGCAGACCCAGGGTTCAACGCTACAACAACACACCAACAAAGCCCTAACTACCGACCCTTTCAGCAACACCTGCGAAGCAGATGAAATCTCACCCGAGGTAGAGGCAGGGGTGGCTGCAAGACTCAGGTGTTTACAACCTTAGCTGGGACACAGATATGTGATTCTAACACTTAATAAAGCGCTTAGCACCGTCAGTTCCTCAATATATAATCATTAATCACTTCACTGATAAAGCAGTGCTTCGCAGCATCCACACTGTTATAACATACTTAAGCACTTAGCATCAATAGATAGGTCATATATAGCAGATCAAGCACTAAGCACATTCATATGGATCAGATCTAATATTCTCACATATCATTAGCACTAAGCATAAGCATATCTATATAATCATCTTAAAGAACTTATAAAAAGAAGACATAAACACATTAAGACAAGCACAAAGAAAGAAAACACAATGTTTACATGGTTCACCCCCACCCTGGAGCTACGCCCACCAAATCTTCTTCTTTATAGTCTTCAGTCAATCGGTTACAAGCACAAAACCTCAAAAATCTTACTCTGCACAGGACAAAAGATCTGTGCATCTCGCTAGATCCTTCTTCCTTGCGTTATAGCACAAAGCCTTCTACAATCTCACACAAGGACTTGCACTCAGCTTTGCAAGTCTTACACAGAATGCACAAAGCCCTTACAATCCACACTAGCACTTAGCTTACCAGCCTACTATTTCTCTTCTTACATTGCCTAGCCTTCTATTTATACTTTACAAAATAGGCCTAAACATAGGTAAAACCCATGGGCCGACATCCCAATCCTGTTACATTATCCCCCCAAAAACCAAAAAGGACCCAAAGTGGGTTGAGATCCCTTGATATCTGCTTTGTCTTGTGCTCCTCCTTCGATAGGTTGTTGAAGTCCCAAAATAGGTCACTATGAACAAGAATCTCCAAAAACTTGGTCAAGGGCCAACATGCCCCCAACACTCACCTGTGTCGTGTCCTGAGTCACTCTAGTCTGATTAGTTCTACTTCGAATACCTCAAGCTTGAATCGAGCTACTTCGACCTCCTGATGTGCGACAAACTCTTGCTCGATGAACTCCTGGATCACTGCGTTGTTTACTATCCCTTCTAGGCGTTGTTCTACTGCATTAACGACCTGTTCTAGCTCTGCTCCTCGGCTTTCAACCTTTTTGAATAACTGGCATGCTTTATCTTGTACTCGTTGAAGCTGTTGAGTAACTTCCATCACTCTGCTTTGAATCATATGGATCTGTTTTTGGGCGGTGCATTGCTCCTGAGATCGCTTCATTCTTTCTATGGCCGACAGGGATTTCAACTGTGCTTGTAGTGTGTCTGTGTGTTGTTTTGCGTCCTTGAGCTGCGACTCCAATGCCTGTAAACTTGGGTTATTGGTGAGGTTCTCATATGTTTTGGTGCTCCGATTACTCAGTTGCTTGCACTCCAAGGCAAGATATTTTAATCTGTCAACTACACCGGGGGCATTTGCTTCCCTTAGGTGTCTTACATCTTGAGGGGTTTTGGGCACAATGCAAAGCTCCAAGTTTGCTATGCGTTGTTGGAGTTGCTGGATTACCTCTTCAAGTTGTGCCACCTGTTGTGGAACTTGTTCTTCGACCTTTACTTCGATGTCTGTCACAGAGCGAAGTGCTCTGTGAACCATTTCCTTTACTTCAAGTTTCTCGGTGAGCAATTGTTCCTTGCTTTGGTGTAATTGTGCCTTTTCTTCATCCCACTTCACTTGTAGAGAAATATTTTCCTGTTCTGCAGCACTGCGTTTCTCCTCAAGGTCTTTTTGTACTTGTGCTAAATCCTGGGTGGCTTATGTTGTCTCTTCCTGAGCTCGTCGAAGGCAAGGTTCGACTGTATCAATGATGCGGTGTAGTTGAGCTGGCTCATCACCTAGTTATGTTGTTCCTGCTGACAGAGGCGCATTAGAAACTGTGCGGCTAGACTGTAATTGCTACTACACCCCTTGGAGCTCGTCCTTAATTCGACTGAACACCTCCTCCTACTTATCTTATTGTTTCTCTGCTATCTCTAGCGAAGCCTCATTTAGTGTTGTGACAATGAAGTCGAAGTCGTCTGAGGTGAGGGTGGCCTCAAATTTGGTCCTGGTTGCTTTCATTTTCTTCCAGGATGAGGGTTTTGGTGGGAAAACTTTCCTTTTCTTTGAGGGGTCCTCCTCGTCTCTAGGCAGTGTAACCTCACATTTTTTCGGTTCAACTTTTGCGCCATCTATCTCTCCACCATCTCCTCCTTTCTCTACTGAGATGGAAGCGGTCTTCACGGATGTGTTGTCTAAATCATGGATCTCTTCGGTCTTCTTTATCTTGCTAGGTTCGACTGTATCCTGTGATGTTTCTGGGATGTCAGCATCAGACATCTCCGCAAGGTCTGCTGGAACAAGGAGGTCCACCGACCATTCATTGGTAATTTCTTCCAAGTCATCTTCCGTCATCTTATAGTATGATTGCAGCTGTTGTTTATGTCCATCTATGCGAGCTATGATGTAAATAAAATGGCGGCCCACGCTGAATTTCATTAAGGGCCAAAACCTGTGAAGGGTATTTGGGGTCAGACTGGATGGATACCTTCAACTGGTTGCAATATGTATGGAACATGACATTTTACTTCCACTGTTTATTCATGTCGTTTGAGTACCACATTGTACTGAACTTCATGACTAGAGGTTCAAACGGATCGATGTTCGGGAAGTTCATACCTTCCGGCATCTCCCATGCAATGAAAGTGATCAGGATCAATATCCAACTGAAGTGGAATTCATATCCCTGATCTTGGGCTTCCCTGCAATCCAATTCAAACTGGTTTACTAGGTACTGCACGAGGTTTTGGGTCCATGATTGAGGAATTATATTTGAATTCTTTCCTTTTGTTCTGGTCAGATACTTATGTGGGGAAAGCATGCTATAGACCTTCCTGTCACCGAGGTTGAAGTCATTAAACTTCAACGCTGCAATTTTATCTTGGTCTGCGTGAACTGCGCATATCCCCTTCGGGAGGTACGTAGTGACCAAGGTGTACTCAAAATCTCTGGGCACACTGTCTCGATTGATTGTGCCTCTTAGAGGTGGTAGATAGGTGGGTAGTATACTCAAGATTAACTTAGCATTCACGAGATCATCCCTATGCTTAGTTCTCTTTTCATCTACTGGTCAGGATGGACCGACTCGAGCAGTGGACGGAGAGGCCGACAGTCCTCTCGTTGAAGATGCTTGTACACCTATAGACACTCCTCTCTCTGACATGACTCTTTCAGTGATTAAGTCGAGGAGAAATTATGTTACTGATTCTTCAACTGCAGTGAGCTTGTCGGACATACGCACTTGAATTAAAATTATCGGGGTCACGATGAACTTAGATACGACACTAGAACAAACAACAATAGCGCACTAATCACTGTATACAATTCACTTAGTATGTGGGCTCAAACTCTTAGTATGCAGGCTCAAACTCTTAGTTAGCAAAAGGGCCCAGGACTACCCTTTGGAATAGGTTAGAAGAGCTAAAAGTCCCTTTTGAGTTGAGAGGTGTGGCAGTAAGGTTGTATGAGAATGTTATTTTCAATTTTAGGAACAATGACCATTGGTCGGAAGAAATTAACTATAATATAGGAGTCAAGAAAGGTTGTCCCTTGTACCCTACCCTTTTTGGAATATATATTGACCAGTTAAAAGATTGTTTGAACAATGCAGGTTGTGTCAGCACGACTCTCGCTAGTATAGTCACCATCCTTCTTCTTAATGCAATTTATATTGTTCTTATGGCGAAGATTCCCTATGACCTTGATAAGAAACTTATAATCCTTAAGTACTTCTACTCTAGTATGGGTATGACTGTGAACATTGACAAAACAAAGGTTATGATAGTTAAATCCAAAAGGATCACCTATGATACATTTTTTTATGACAACAATAACTTGGAGAAAGTTCCTTCATATAAATATCTTAGAATTGATATTCATCACAAACTCAATTGGAACTATACCATTGAGAAAATGATAAATGGAGGGTGGAAAGCTTATTATGGGCTTGAAAACAATTGTAAATTAGCATGCCTTTAGCTTTGGGATAAACTCATTTTTCATACTCTTGTCACTCCAGTTATCTTGTATGCATGTGAAATTTGGGGATGCAATATGTTTAGAGAATCCTGGAGAGAGATAGAACAAATCAAAAGAATTGTATAACTTATAAACTTAAAATTAAAGGCAGTACACCTTGTCATATCCTCCTCATCGAAACGATCATTTCCCCCACTGAGAGAAAACATCTATGATTAGGTACCTAATGTACAAGAACAACATAAAAAAAACTTGGACGACAAGAGACTCCCCAAAATTTCTTTAAATCCCAACCAAAACCACCAATGACTCAAGCAGGGATGAGATAAACATGTCAAATCTTGTCTTAATCATTGGGGAATACAAGAAGAAGTCATCCTACAGAATATCGTTAATATTAAAAATATTGTTATGTCTAAATTTAAGGAGAATATGTGGTGTGATAAAGAATTAGAGCATAAAAGAAAATTAAGATAATACAAGGAGGTCGTCAACCCTAATCGATCAAAAGCACCTCTCACTTTTAACTAGTGCAAAGAAGAAAATCAACATTGCTAAAATAAGAACAAACTCTCATGAGCTACATAGCGAAACTGGACGTTGGATGATTCCAAAAACATTATGGGACGAAAGAATTTGCAATCTTTGTGACATTAAGAGAATTGAATATTGTTCGACAACACATGTATTCCAATAGAGGATGAAAACCTTCAGTAACCACTCACATAACCATATCAAAGATCAACACACCGATGTTTTCATGTGGTAAAACCCCTACGGGGAAACATCCACAACCCCAGCCAACGTGGCCACTTGGAGCAGTTTATTAATGCAAAGAAAAAGATTACAGAGAGATTTTACAAGAGAGTTTCTCACAATCGATCATCGGCAAATGACCCTCCATGCTCTTTAAATAGAGATCATGGACCAATCGGGTGTTAANNCACAGATCAATGGTCATTAAGATCGAGGAGAGTATCAACCGTCGGATCACTCTATGTCGGGAACATATCGTGACCGTCGGATTTTCCAACTACAAATGCATACTAATGCATACTAAAGAAACACACTTTTACCTAACGACATATTAGACCAAGTAGATCTTAACTAACTCCTAAGTGTCTAAATATCCTAACAAATATATGAAAAGTACTTTCTCTTAGAATGCCCTGTGCATAACCAAATTAGATTCCAATTTAAAAATATTTTCCACAATACAAACCTTCCTAACCTTCTAATTCATCAAAACTATATTGGTGATCTTGGAATGAGTCTCTCAATGTTTTTTTAGCACAAAAATACAATTTTAGAGAAATCCAAGTAATCTCTTACCTTTCTTAAGGTCTGAAATATCAATTGTGATCTTAGTAGATGTTAATCATCATCATCATATTATTTAGAAAACCAATATAACAACACACATATATTTATCAGGACATGTGTACACATAAGTGTATCAAAACCCACCCTTCTCCTTCAATTTATATAAACCCACAAAGATTAGCTCAATTGGTCTAGAGCCATGAGATCTTTCATACTTGTTGTTGGTCATGGGTTTTACTTTTTTCTATCCCCTTGGGTTAGCCCCATATATACACCCACATGGTTAGAATTTTCGTTTTCTTCAATGAAGTGACGGAAAGGATATAAGAATATTAAGTTTCACCATTTTAGTCAGATGCATGCCGTGCAACAATAATGTAATCACTAGGGCTTGTAGGTTTGACTTCTTCGCCAACCTCTATTCAATCCATATAACAAAGTGCAGACTTATCTTCCTGCTTCAGAAATGGTGGAGTTGTTATCACTCCACCCCATTCCTCTAAGTCCACTCAAATCCAAGGACAAAGAGACCAGACTTGACAACAAATAGCCACTTTCAGTGACAATTTCCTCTGAAATTGAAATAGAAGCGCAATCCTCAAGTTTGATAGCCTCTTTGAGCTTTGCCACTACCTCACTCATGCTTGGCCTAACCGATAGTTGAGCCCAAACACATCTCATAGCTACTTTGGCAACACCAATGATAGATATCATGTCATAACCTCCATCGAACCTCTTGTCTATGATTTTTTTTATTTTGCCAGGATTATCATTGTCCACTACATAGGGTTTCACCTATAAATATGTCGATAATTATGGTTAGTCTTAGAGAAGATGCACTGCAACGTATTCTACTTTCAATGTCATTAACATTACCAAACCATATTTATAGAGAGAAGAATACATACTCATCTAATGATGTTCAGTTCTTCTTCAGGCAGTTTTATATCTATGGGTTGTCTACCGCATATGATCTCCAACAAAACCACTCCAAAACTATACACATCACTTTTCTCCATCCACATTTGAGTGTTGAAATACCTGTGAAGTGCCTCACAAAAATTTGGCTAAGTACCATGGAAAAGAAAAACAAAGCTGCTTATGCTCTTAATAATGACTTGAATTCTTTAACAATAGAATATTACAAAGAAAGTGTGATATATGTCTGACATACTCTGGATCCATGTATCCTACAGTTTCTTTTATGGCAGTGGTAACATGACTAGCCTCGCCATCAGTTGTCAATTTTGAAAGACCAAAATCCGCTAGTTTTCCATTCAAATCATTGTCTAATCGGATGTTGGTGGTCTTGATATCCCTGTGAATTATTTTGGCGGTGTAACCTACATGCAGGTATTCCAGTCCTTGAGTAGAAAACACAGGTGGATAAGTGTTACACATGATTTGTCCTTCCTAATATTAAGTAGAAATATAAATACTTACTTCTATTTTAGTGTAACTGATACTCAATTTAGATCACAAAAACTTCATGTACATCAAAGTAATTAAGAGAGAGTTACCTTGAGTTGCATCTAAAGCTATTTGAGTCTCGTTCTCCAATTTAGTTTGGAATGATGTGCACTAGGACCTAGAACAAACTATCACAACAAAGGCGTTCATCACGAAGTTTCAGCGGGTAGCCGTGGCAGTGACAGATATATCAGAGCCCAGGCTGATCATGTTATTCACATAGGGGCTCACATAGCCTTTGAGAGGATGGGTGAAGGCATACATCTCACCCACCTTACAAGATGCCATCCTACGCACTCGAGATTGGGAGATTCAGTGTCAAATACTAAACCCTTTTCCAAACACTTCGTACCCCAGAAGGATCGAGACATGAAGCCATTACAGAGAGAATGGAAGGGAAAGGACAAGATGGATGATGAGACGAGGCAAGAGCTTATGAGGAAGAAGCTTTGCTTCAAATGCGGAGACCCTTGGGTCTCCGGCCATAGGTGCATGAGCAAGGGAGAGATTCATTATATTGAGGTGGCAACAGACAGTGTGGACAGTGAGGAGGAGGATCAGGACAGTGGATCCACTAGCTCCTAGGAGGAGTCAGCACAGCCAAAGGAGAAGCCTCCCCGTAGACCACTAACACCGACAGGAACCCACCCTCTGGTAGTTCCACAACCCTCTAAGCGGGCTAACAAATGAAAACCATCAAAGAGAGGAGTCATAGCGACCCTTTCTGGTGTTCCCTGGTATGATACCCTCTGGATCATAGGGACTATTCAGGGGCAACGGGAAATCACCCTGATAGATGGTGGGGCCACCCAAAACTTCATTAGTGCTTGACTAGTATCGAGACGGGCACTTCAGACAAAGAAATTTGAGGGGTTTGATGTTGCAGTAGCAGATGGCCACACATTGGAATGTCTAGACATAGTTCTAGACTTGGAGATAAAGTTAGGCAACTACAAAGTGAGAGACACATTTTATGTGGTTGACCTATCTAACACAGATGTGGTGCTGGGAATTCAGTGGATGATTACCTTGGGAAAAATCACCACCAATTACCAAACCTTGCAGATGGGGTTCAGAGACCGTGACGGGAAGAAGGTTGTTCTGAGAGGTATGTCGACGGGAGCACCAAGGACAGTTTCAACCAAGAGGATGGAGAGGATATTCAGACATGGGGAGGTATCATGTGCTTCAAAGTGCTTGATCACTACGCAAAAGGATTCCAAGGGCCGACAACAGTATCATAAAGAGATCAAGAATTTGTTGGGACGACATCAACAGGTTTTTGGGTCGATTCCACTAGGGAGACCACCTGATAGGGGGTTTGAGCACACCATTGAGTTGGAGGAGGGGGCCAAACGTATGATAAAAACCCCCTATCATCGTCCTAAGAGGTTCAAGGATGAGATAGAGAAAGAAATCAAGGAATTTCTAGCAATGGGACACATCAGACCAAGAAGCAGCGCATTCGCCTCTTCAGTTGTCTTAGTTCCGAAGAAGGATGGCACCATGAGGATGTGCATTCATTACTGAGCCTTGAACAAGAAAACCATCAAGAACCGATATCCTATCCCACGCATTGAAGAATTAATGGATGAACTCCATGGGGTAGTTTTCTTCTCAAATATTGATCTACGCTATGGGTATCATCAGATGAGCATCCGAGAGCAGGACATAGAGAAGACGACATTTCGATGTCACTTTGGACATTTCAAGTTCCTAGTTATTCCATTTGGGCTAACCAATGCACCCGCCACATTCCATTCTTGCATGAAAGACATATTCAGAGATTAGTTGAGGAAATCAGTCTTGGTTTTCTTCGACGACATCTTGGTCTATAGCAAGACATGGCAGGAGAACATGAGGCACCTGGATGAGGAATTGAGCATCATGGAGGCATAGTCATTATATGCCAAAGAGTCCAAGTGTGAGTTTGGTATGATAGAGTTGATTTACTTGGGCCACATCATCAGTGCACAGGGGGTACAAGTGCACCAGGAGAAGATCAGGGCCATTCTAGATTGGCCAATGCCCAGGAACGTGATAGAGTTGAGGAGTTTCTTCGACCTATGCAGTTATTACAGGAGGTCCGTCCAAGGTTTTTCTCAGCTTGGATCACTGCTAACGGATCTTAACAAGCATGGGGCTTTCATCTGGACCAAGGAGTCACATAAATACTTTAATCACATGAAGGAAGTCATGGGCACTTGTCCAGTGTTGGCATTACCAGACTTCACCTTGCCACTTGTACTAGAAACATAGTGACCAATTTAACGAGAACTCTACAGAGTTCTCATTTTTGGGGGGGTCCAATTTTTTACCCCGTTTTTAAAAATGGTGCTACCGGTAGCAACCCCTCTCCCTTTTTAGGTGGTTTTTCCATATTTTAAAATTTTCAATCCACAATGTTTACACATTTTTTTTTAAATGTTTATTTTTCATCTATTTTCATTTTTTTCAATTTTTTGTTTTCAATTTTTTTTATTCAATGGTGTTTTTAGTCATTTTTCCATGCTTCTTTCAATCTTAAAAATATTTTTTACCATTTACTTTTTTGAAGTTACAATTTTTCATATAATTGTGTCTTCTTAATTAATTTATTGTTCCATACTTTTAAAATATAGTGGAAAACATCATTCTTAACACATTGTTTACCTTTACTTCAATACATGGGAAAAATTGTAGTTAAATAACACTATTTTTTAGTATTTAACAAAAAAATATAATTCATTTTTTTATATAAATTAAAAACTAAGAAAAATAAAAGAACTTAAATTAAAAAAAATTAAATTAAATTAAAAAAACAAA
>ML778167.1:1201841-1236697 GCA_009831015.1 Picea engelmannii | reverse complement strand
AAAAAAAAAAAAAAAAAAAAAAAAAAAAAACTTAAAAAAAAAAACATAAAATTAAAAAAAAATAATATTTTTATTAAAAAACTTAAAAATATGTAAAAGTTTATGAAAAAACAAAGAAATTAAAAAAAACCATATGCATGGGTGATGGAAAGCCATCGGGGGTGATGTCGGGCATCACCCCAGCCCCCATGGGGGGTAATGTCGCGCTGGGGTGATGCTTGACATCACCCCCACGACACCCACGGGGCTCAACCAACATGGGCATTGTGGGTGCCATGGGGGGTGATTTCGGGCATCACTCCAGCCCCCAGTGGCTAAGCCCTGGTTCCACGGGGCCAAGGCTTAGCCCGTGGGGGTTGGGGTGATGTCGAGAATTGCCCCAACCCCCAGGGGCTAAGCGTTAGCTCCGTGGAACCAGGTTTTAGCCCATGGGGGCTAGAGTGATACCCGACATCACCCCAACCCCCACAGGCTAAGCCTTGGCCCTGTGGGACCAGTGCTTAGCCCCTGGGGGATGGGGTGATGCCCGACATCACCCCAGCCCCTACGGGCTAAGCCTTGGCCCCGTGGGACCAAGTCTTAGCTCCTAGGGGCTGGGGTGATGCCGGGAATCGCCCCCCACGACACCCCAATAATACGTAGGTTTGTAATTTTGTTTTTTTTTTGTTTTAATTTTAATTAAAATTTTATGTTATTTCAATTGCCAAATTGTATTTTATTTTTTTTGTTTTAAATGTTATTAAATTTGTTTATATTTGCCTTTTCTATTTCTATTTTTTTACTTTAGTTTCAATTAAAATTGATAGTTTTTGTATTGTAAAATTGTTTTTAATTTTCTTTTTAAAGTTTGTTTGTTTTTTTTTTTTTTTTTAAATGTGCTTAGAATTTTATTTTAAAATTGGTTTAAAATTTTTCTTTTTATTATTTAGTTATTGATTTTATTAAAGTTGTTTTGTTTTCATTTAAATATTGTTTTTAAAATATATATTTTTGAATTTTTGTCTTTTATTTTAATTTTAAATTTTTAGTTCAAGATTTTTTAATATTTTTTATTTTAGATATTGTTTTGTTGATTTTTGTTATTTTATTTTTTCTTTTTCTTTTTCTTTTTATTTATTTTTAATTACATTTTAAAGGTTTTTTTAATGATTCATTTGTAAAAAAAAATACACAATTATTTTTTAAATTATTATTTTGGGAGGATTTTTTTTTTTTAATTGAATTTATAATATATTTTTTTAAATGTGTTTTTTGGTAGTTTAAAAAAAATATTTATTTGTGAATATTTTGTTCTTTCTATTTATTTGTTTGTTAATGTAAATTAAAAAAATAAAAAATAAAATTTGTAAATAAATTTTTAAGGGACCATTTGGGCCATGTTCGAAAAATGTTGTAATTTTGACCACGTTTAAAAAAATGGTGCTACCGGTAGCACCACTTTTTGATTTGGGGGTTGATTTTCATGTTTTTTACGGAAAAATATGGGTTTTAAGGGTTAGAGTTCTTGTTTTGAGGTCACAGTTCTCGTTAAGTCGATAACTATGTTTAGAGTGTGACGCATCCAGTGAGGGTATCGGGGCAGTTTTGATGTAGGGAGGACACCCCATTGTATTCGAGAGAAGGAAGCTCAGTTAGCCTGATAGGTTGTACTCCATTTATGACAAGGAAATGTTGACAATCATGCATGCCTTGACGAAATTCAGGCAATATTTGGTGGGCAGCAAATTTGTGGTTAAGACAGATCACAACAGCTTGAAGTATTTCTTTGAGCAGAAGGACCTCAGTGAGTGCCAGTAGAAATGGGTGACGAAGGTATAGGAATTCAACTTCGACATAGAGTAGGTCAAGGGGAAGAAGAACATTGTGGCCGATGCACTATCGAGGAGACCTACAACATGTTCTTTGATGGAGATTTTAGTAGATTGAAAATCCCACTTGTTAGTGGAATATTCCAAGAACAAGTTTGCTTGTGAAGTTATGAATGGGAAAATACAGGATGACAGGTATAGGGTCATTGACGATGTCATATTCTACAAGGACGGAGTCTACTTGGTTCTAGATTCAAGGCTCAATAAGAAGATCCTCACAACAGTTCATGATTCACCACTGGCAGGCCATCAGGGTTTTTTCAAAACCTATAGATAGATCAGGGAGAGGTTCTAACGGAAGGGCCTCAAATAGGACATTATCAGACACGTCAGTGAGTGTGTGACTTACCAGCAGAACAAGTTAGAGCATTCTCTTCTAGCAAGGATACTTCATCCACTCCCCATTCTAGAGTAGAAATGGGGGAGTATATTGATGGACTTCATCACAAACCTACCCAAGGTCCAGGGTAAGGATTGTATCTATGTATTAGTCGATAGATTGACCAAGTTTTTTTACTTCTATGCCATATCGACAGAGTACAACACAGTTCCGGTAGCCGAACTATTCTTCAGGGAGGTCTTCAGGCTTCATGGGTTGTCGAGGAACATCGTCAGTGACAGGGACAGTCGGTTCATGGGGACATTCTGGAGAGAGTTGTTTTGGTTGGTGGGGACAGAGATGACACCCAACACCAACTATCACCCTTAGATAGATGGGAAAACTGAGATTGTCAACAAGTGGGTTGAAGGATATTTGAGGAACTATGTAGGTGGACAACAAAGAACATGGGTAAAGTGGCTTCATTTAGGAGAACATTGCTACACCACCACTTTTCACATGTCCATTGTTATGACACCCTTCCGAGCATTGTATGGATATGATGCTCCCACTTTGGTAGACTTGGTTTTCGAGAAGAGCAGAGCTCCCAAGGCCAAGGATTGGATCATAGAGAGTCAGGAGATTCTCAAGTTGTTGAAAGAGAACCTGTAGACGGCACAAAACCGACAGAAGATGAGTGCGGATAGGCACAGGATAGAGCACAACTTTCAGGTTGGGTATTTGGTTTTCTTGAGACTCCAACCTTACAGACAATCATCTCTGAAGAAGAGTGGGTTCGAGAAGCTCAAGCCCAGATTTTATGGACCTTACAGAATCATGCGTCGAGTAGGCGAGGTTGCTTATGAGCTAGAGCTTCCATAGGGAAGCAAGATTCATAATGTGTTCTACGTATCTTGACTCAAAAAGGTAGTGGGACAATTCATTAGCACATCAGAGGAGCTTCCCCCTTTGGATGAGGAGGGACAGTTGGAGTTGGTTCCGGAGGAGGTTTTGGAGTTCCAGGAGTAGAAACTGAGGAGCAGGGTCATCAGAGAGTGTTTGATCATATGGAGAGGGCTTCTAGTAGAGGACGCTACTTGGGAGAGCGAGTAGGTGTTGCAACACCTTGGATTAGTATTGCTTGAGGACAAGAAATTTTGGGAAGGGAGGACTGTAATGTCCCTTTCAAAATAGGAGCTCCAGAGAGGAGGCTTAATAGTCTAAACCACCCTGTTAGACTATAGCCAGGGCCAGAAAAGGGGTAAACAAGGTTACTAGAGGTTAGTTCAATCAAAGGTGTTATGTGATCTTTGTGACATTAAGAGAATTGAAGATGAAAAACACTTTTTCTTAAAATGCCTTGCGTATACCCAAATTAGATTCCAATTTAAAAATATTTTCCACAATACAGAGCTTCCTAACCTTCTAAGTCATCAAAACTATGGTGATCTCGGAAGACTTCTCTCAATGTTTTTTTAGCACATAAATACAATTTTAAAGAAATCCAAATAATCTCTTTATTTTCTTAAGGTATGATACATCAATTCTGATCTTAGTGGATGTTTAATCATCATAATCATATTATTTAGAAAACCAATATAATAACACACACACACACACACACACACACACACATATTGTGACTCGTGTACACATAAGTGGATAAAAGCCCACCCCTCTCCTTTAATTTGTATAAAGCCCTGAGGATTAGCTCAATTGGTCTAGATCCACACATCAGATCTTTCATACTTGTTGCTAGTCATGGGTTCAACTCTCTCGATCCCCTTGGATTAAATCACATAATCATAAAACAATAGTTTACCCCATTTACCATCCATAGATCATAGATGATACCATAAGATATATATAAATAAAATGATAAAATATCATCAACAAAATGTAAAAAATGTTTTCCTATTAAAACAACTTAAATTTTAAGTAGGAATTTTATATCATACATGAGAGATGCCAAACTTCAATGTAACATTAATTGATTATAATATATAAAATGTTGAAAAATACTTAATGTTAATCATGATTAAGATTTTTGTTTACATAACGATGAAGTTAAATTGGTCACTAATGAAGTTAAATTTGTAACCTTGGTTGGGACGTGACGTTCCGACCATCAAACTCTATACAATATAGTTTGTAAGAATCCAGATACGCTTGAAAGTCTCATATAAATGAGATATGTATTATAATATAATACTTTTCTTTAAAAGAATTGAAAAAAAAAATTGTTAATTTGTAAATTTTAATATGTGATAAATATAAATGTGATATGTAATATAATATAATCATTTTATAAAAAAGATAAAAAAAAAATGTTAATCTGTAAACTTTTAATACTTTAAAAGTAACTAAAATTTTGAAATACAAAATATCTATTTAAACAAGTAATATGAAATTTAACAAGTCAACCTGGTTGGTTTGTGGATAGGACCAGAGGTCTTCCATTATTAATTGTCTAGTAGACCCATTCCAGTGAGAATGAAATACATTAAAAATAACAGACCAATCAGATTTTTTAATTTTTTTATTTATATATTTAAATATTTGTATTTATGATCCACATTTTTTTTTGGCAATAAGAGATTTAATTGAATAGTCAATCAGATCGTTTCAAAATGTTTTTACAAGAATATACAAAGAGTATTTACATGAAATATCGACATTATGATACAATATAATCACATAACTTTATATATTATGAATGATTAGTAAAGTCTACAAGAAGTATATATATATATATTGGAGGTTTACTTAAAAATATTTGTTCATTTTCAAATATATTTTAAAAAACGGTCATAAAAATTGATCTCACTCATCCTCATAAATACATTGTATTCTGAAATTCTTCAGATTACATGATCAAAACAAAACATTTTAACATTTTAAAATTGTTTGATGTGATTGATAGAGTTTAATGTGATTGATAGAGTTTAATAAAAAAAATGTTAAATTTAATAAATTATATCAAATTAATTTATATATTTTCATTTTTACTACATATATTAATAAAAATAATTATTTATAAAAAAAAATAATTATAAAAACAATTATTTTTACCTTTTTAAATAATTATTTTAAAAATAAACATTGTTTAAAAAATAATTATTTAATAAAGTAAAATTTATTTAAATTGTATTTAAATAAATAAAAAATAAGAGATCAATAAAAAAATAAGTTAATTAAAAGTGTATTAGCTAAATAAGTATATGAGTGAGCATCCTTATCCCACAGCATATAGTCCAAAGAATAAATTAAAAAGTGATTTTAAACATTAGAGAAGAACATTTAAATTGCATTGATTTCTATACATCGCAGCCAGCCGTAAGGGGTCAAATTCTGTAGCCAATGAAATGTTAAATAAATAATTTTAAATAATTAATAATATGTATATATATAATCGATTTGTAATGTTATTCTTTTGGAAAGCTCACGAATTTTTGTTCAAATTCTGGATTAATAGACTGTCAAAGACGGAGCGATGGCTATATATGTGGGCGGCAGGTATAAAGAAAAGTGCATATACATTGTCAGATTTTAGTGCTAATAATATCTGATGGTGTATATACACCCACATGGTAATGAAGTGACAAAAAGGATGTCAGAATATTAAGTTTCACCATTTTAGTCAGATGCGTGCCGCGCAACAATGTAGGTTTGACTTCTTCGCCAACCTCCGTTCAATCCATATAACAACGTGCGGACTTATCTTACTGCTGCAGAAATGGTGGAGCTGTTGTCACTCCACCCCATTCCCCCAAGTCCACTCGAATCCACGGACAAAGAGACCGGACTTGACAACAAATCGCCACTTTCAGTGACAGTTTCCTCTGAAATTGAAATAGAAGTGCGATCCTCAAGTTTGATAGCCTCTTTGAGCTCTGCCACTACCTCACTCACGCTCGGCCTAACCGACGGTTGAGCCCGAACACATCTCATCGCTACTTTGGCAACACCAGTGATAGATGTCATGTCGTAACCTCCACCCAACCTCTTGTCTATGATTTCTGCTATTTTGCCTGGATTATCATTGTCCATTACATAGGGTTTCACCTGTAAATATGCCGATAATTATGGTTAGTCTTGGAGAAGATGCACTGCAACGTATTCTACTCTCAGTGTCGTTAACATTACTAAACCATATTTATAGAGAAGAATACTTACCCATCTAATGATGTTTAGTTCTTTTTCAGGCAGTTTTAGATCTATGGGTTGTCTACCGCATATGATCTCCAGCAAAACCACTCCAAAACTATACACATCACTTTTCTCAGTCAACATTTGAGTGTTGAAATACCTGTGAAGTGCCTCACAAAAAATTGGTTAAGTACCATGGAAAAGAAAAACGAAGTTGCCTCTGCTCTTAATAATGACTTGAATTCTTTAACATCAGAATATTACAAAGAAAGTGCGATATATGTGTGACATACTCTGGATCCATGTATCCTGCAGTTCCTTTTACGGCAGTGGTAACATGAGTAGCATCCCCATCAGTTGTCAGTTTTGAAAGACCAAAATCCGCTAGTTTTCCATTCAAATCGCTGTCTAACAGGATGTTGGCGGTCTTGATATCCCTGTGAATTATTTTGGGGGTGCAACCTACGTGCAGATATTCCAGTCCTTGAGTAGAAACCACAGGTGGATAAGTGTTACACATGATTTGTCCTTCCAAATATTAAGTAGAAATCTAAATATTTACTCCTATTTTACTGTAATCGATACTCAATTTAGATCACAAAAACTTCATGTACATCAAAGTAATTAAGAGAGAGTTACCTTGAGCTGCATCTAAAGCTATTTTGAGCCTGGTTCTCCAATTTAGTTTGGAATGATGTGCACTAGGACCTGGAAAAGAAAATAAGAAAAGTAACTGCGTGTTGGTTATCATAACTATTCTATCGACTCAAGTAAACATATTTTTCAACTATTCCATCGATTCAAATAAATATTTGTCATATTTACAATCGGGTTAAGGTTAAGCCTCAGCGAAATATAATTTACCAGAAAGGTGATCCCTTAGAGACCCTTCTGACATGTAGTCGTAGATAAGCATAATTTCTCTAGATTCGTTACAATAGCCCAGTAAAGATACCAAGTTCCTATGATGGATTCTGGAAAGAAGATCAACCTGTTTATCCAGCAAAATTACACATACAAATACTACTCATGAGTGTAGCCATAGCCAAAACTGTGTGATTAGACATTGTTACATTGAATCCAAATTGAACCATATTACATTATTCAAATTGAACCGTATTATATGATTGAAAATATATCTGAGAATCACCTCATTCAAGAACTCTTGAACTCCTTGTTGGGAGAACTGTGAGAGCACTTTGACGGCTATGTATTTTCCTTCTGGCAATTTACCTAAAAACACTGATCCAAATCCTCCTCGTCCGATCTCCTGACTAAAGGTTTGTGTGGCCGCTATCATCTCGTCTAGAGTGAAAGAACAGGATTTTGTTGAATCTGGCACGTTAACCATTGAATAGTCTGCAATCCATTGAGGAAAAGTAAAGTTAATGACAGTCAAAGCACAAAAAATCATTCTAACCTAATATAAGCTAGTTTCATTTACAGGGAAGACTACCACTGTGCATTATATTACAATATATCTAATATGATTGTATTTACTAACCTTGGTACAAATAAGATCTTGGTTCCATTTCTAGCCCACTTCTTTTGTTGGCAATACCCAGATCTTTTCTCCTCAATTTATTGCGACACACAACAATAGCCACTATCAACGCTAAAGCCATTATCAACGCTAAGGCGATGATCAGAATTTCGCCTAGTGTTATTCGGAGGAAAACTTTCAATTTATTCTTCTTTATAGTAGGTGAAATGCATTTCCCCTTGTGCATAGGTAAATAGGGGTTTCCACAGTAACTGCAGCAGACCAAAGTTAGACATTTTCCATGAAAGTGTGTCCAGTAAGATGAACTAGAATCTGAAATGGATTGATCTTTATCGTAATTTGTCTATGACATTTCTTTTATAGAAAATATCGGAAAAAAAAATCTCAAAAGGGATTTATGTCAAAAGACAAGGAATATAAAATCGGATATGGTTACCTGAATTTCAATGAACCATTGAGAAGTTGGACAGGTATGGCACCACTGAAATTATTATTCTCTATATTCCTGTGAAAATAAATATTAAGGTACTTATTAATTAATTCCAATTCATTTTGAAAAATAATTGTGAGAAATAGAATATGAGACCAGAGGAAGACGTACAATTCTTTTAGGTTTTTCAGTTCACATAGCCAGTATGGAAGAGTACCGCTCAGGTTGTTGTTTTGCAGATATCTACAAAATTGACAAAATAAATTTTGGTTTTATGAAAATGCATATGCTCATTGAAAACAGATAAACTAAAAATTGTATGTTGAAAAACACAGAGAAACTGAAAATGGAATGTAGAAAAGAAACTTACAGTTTCTCCAACATGATTAAACTCGATAAATTTGGCAACTGCCCCACCAAATGATTATTGTGAAGTGACCTGCAAATTTCAACAGAAATGAGTAAATGCTGGGAGCAATACAGGTCAATTTCTTCTTACACTTTAACTAAAAGAGCTCAATTTCTTCTTACACTTTAACTAATGCCGTCAACTGTCCAATATCGTTAGGCGCCAATCCTGTAAGATTTTTTCCTGACAAATCGCTGGTAGCAATACGATTTTAGTAAACATAAAATTTCACTTATAAATCTCATCAGTTTTATCAGTTTCATGATTTCAACTATCATTAAATAGAAGAATAAAACCTACATTTCCGAAATTCTTATGAGCGAAGTACTGCTTTCACATACAATTCCATTCCACTGGATCAAAAAGCAAGGATCAGAAATCCAGTCTTTTAGGCCAAACCTGCTTTTGATAGCCTCAAGAGCTTTCACTGCATTATAAAAACTACTTCGTTAGAAATTTAATCATAACATCTACAATTAAGTCTCGAAAAATTAGTGAGGTAACTTACGATCTTGTGCATATGTTGCCGGTTGGGTGTCAACTATTTTGTAAGTCTCAAAAGCGTTGATTATAGGACCACTGGTAGCGTCACCAGTGTTCACCAAGGCAAAGTAGATGTCGTCTGTTTGATTGGATATGAATGTTCGCTCCAGGGTAGAATAATTGCTCAGAGAAGTAATGGCTTCAGACCGATTTTCACCATTTATTGTCACATAAAAGGATCTCTGTTGAGACATATTTAGCTTCTCGATCTCTGCAAAATATAACAGCAGTAATAATGTGTGACCATTGGTCGATCGTACAGTGAATTTAAAACCATCTTCCATAATAACCGCCGCCGTTTGCATCACAAGAGGTGGAGGAAGTTCCTTGGTATTGTTTGTTGAAATGGGTTCTTCACAACTTACAGACCGTAGAGAAATAGAAGTAGAAACAGTTAAATCTAATTTATATTTCCAGATCCGGTCGAACTTGTCTTCAGGATACCTGTTTTATTAACCATACATAGCCATTCAACTCAGTCATTACAAACAAAAAATCACAAGTGTTGAACAGTACTGCATCAAAAATGATTCTCACAGATCAAACTTCATTTAGGCATATGGTATCGGTGTCATAAATATATGGAAAGATATAAATTTATAACTGGCCGTAGGATAATGGATTACAATGAATATCAACACGACTAGCTGGTTAATTATGAGTCTTAGATTTCTATAAAAAAAATATCAAGCTGGTTAATTTTGACGCCTATATTTCCATAGGTAAATATATACAGTTCAAAATATTCACCTAAGAGTAGAATTTCCACCAACATCATATCTCCATGCTGACATCAACATTGTTCCTGGCTTAGCCTGTCTATACATGCCTTGTTGGAGCGTCCTCAATTCGATAGCAGAGATAAAGGGATCATCAAGCTCCGAGGTTCTGATCAAACAGATGTACAGCATTGTGCCAGAACTAACCAATATTGTTTCATTATAAACTGGTCTATATCGCTTTGAGATCGTTACGTTTCCCATAGCTAACATACCGAGTGTCTCAATAGAGAAAGCAAAGCTTGGCAATTGTTCGGATCCACTGTAATTTCCAAATTTAAACCACAGTCTTAACAGGTAAGGCACATTAGGGGTCACAGACAACTGATAACAACTCTTGTTAAAAGGCTTTGGGAAAAACCGTAGATTATCCAAATAAGAACCCTCGCTGTGATCATAGGCGTCTCCGACCTCTGCTGTCTGACCTACGTCTATATAATTAGCATCAGTGACCCATCTTATATTGTTTTCTCCAGTTTCATTGATTTTCCCTCCGCAATCGATACTTAAAAATCCTTCCACACAACCAGAAATTATTTAATAAAACAATATCTTGTCAACCAAATATGACGATCCAAAACAACAACAAGATATCAAATGACGATTCAACCAGAAATTCCATGAGTCTTAACAAAAAATCGAATGACATTCTAAAAGTTAAACAAAACAGAAACACTCCAACATGCCGGGCAACTGCGAACTTATCATGAACCGTTTCTTCAGGTTAGAAGGTTCCATCAGTACATACCTTGTTGAGCAGTAATAAAAGGCAATAAACTCAAGAGCACGCTGACTGGCGCTATCCAACCGATCCATTGGCCATAACTAGTTTTCTCCATAGCTACACCCATTTTTAAAAAAGTGCTCCCGCGATCTAACAGTACTGAGTAGGTTCAAAGGAGGAGGATTCGGACAAACAGTTGCCTGTTTCGAAGGAAATTGAAAGTGTTCTTTACATATGATTTCTCGGCCTTTGCCTGTGTGACCTGTCTGTGAAAGTCGAATACATTTCTTCTCGACTGTCCGTGTGACCGTCTATTTAGGTAATAAACACAACTGCCCTCAAATTGCAGCATTAGTTGCGTTACAACTATCATATCATTACTTTTCAAAAGATTCCTTCACGAAGGGCCGGTTTGTTTTCCTCCGACTCGCTAATCAAAATCTTTTCTATGTACAACTATTTCAAATGATTCCGAAGTTAGTGGACTGGTAAGTGGAAAAAACTTTTTGATTCCGAAGGTAGTGGACTAATAAGTGAAAAAACCTTTTTATCTATTTATTGTTTCATTTGTTTTCAATCTAAAAAAAATTATTGTTTTAAAGTGACTTAAAAATTTTAAATTTTAAATTTAACATAAATATTAAATACAATTTCCTTCAAATTTTAATTAAAATTTTGAAATTATCTAATTTAAATAATACTTTTATTTTACTGAAAGTTAAATTATTCAATATTATTTTTTTTTAAATATTTTTATAAAAAACCAAGCTTTTAAAATATAATTTCTTATTAAATTTTATTCAAATATTTTAAATGGTATATTTGAAAGAATTCTTTTATTTTTTCGCTTAAAAGTCATTTTAACTTTTTACTTTATTTTAAAATCATCTTTAAACTTTTAAATATAGAAATTTAGAATAAATTCTTATTCAATTTTAATCAAAATCTATTTAAAAAAAAAGTTATTCCAAAGGTCAAAGATCAGTTTATTTTGGTGCAAATCATAATCACTGGATCTTTATTTTAAAATCCTTTTTTATCTTGCTTTGTTTGAAAGTCTTTTTTAAAGCAAAACCATTTAGTATAAATAAATTCTTTACCAGTTTAATTAATTTAAAAATATATATATATATATATTAATTTTAAAATTCTTTTTAAATGTCCAAATCAAAATCACTCAATCTTACTTTATTCCTTTTTAGTATTGCTTTATTTGAAAGTTTTTTTTAAACAAAACCAGTATAAATAAATTTTTTATACAATTTTAATTATTTTTTTGTTTAAATTATCTCTTCCAACATATCAAAGATCCTTTTAATTCAGTACAAATCAAAATCACAATCTTATTTTATTATATCTTAATAAATCTCAAATCAAACAAATTTGACTTTAGATTATTATACCTGCTCTCAAATTTGACTTTAGATTATTATAAATCTCAAATCAAACAAAATATAATGTGACGAATTTGACAAGATATATATCCCTAAATGATTTAAAGTCAAACAAATTTGACTTTAGATTATTATACCTGCCTCGGACAAACAAGATATAACAAATTTGACTTTAGATTATTATACCTGCTCTCAGACAAAATATAGTGTGACGAATTTGACAAGATATATATCCCTAAATGATTTAAAGTCAAACAAATTTGACTTTAGATTATTATACCTGCCTCGAACAAACAAGATATAGTGTCATGAATTTGACAAGATATGTTGTGACAAATTTGATTTTAAATTTTTATATAAAGTTTACTAAAATGAAAAATTATATATTAAATAAAATATTTTTAAATTTCAAAAATAATTTTTTAAATATAATTTTAAAATTATATATTAAATAAAATATTTTTAAATTTCAAAAATAAATTTTTAAATATAATTTTAAAATTTATGATTGATGTTGAATAGAGTAATTTTATAATTTCATGTGATTTTATAAATATTTGTCAAATAAATTAAATAATTAAAAAATATACAATTATATATGACATTCTCATAATTAAATAATATATGCAATTGGATATGGCATTCTCAGAATTAAATAATTAAAAAATATATGCAATTGGATATGGCATTCTCATACAGTATTGTGAATTGCAGTAGCTGGCATGTATTAACTAGCACAGTCACATAATTGTGACTCATTAACGTCGAAAGGTATATTTACTTGTTAAGAATGCACTTGAGCCGTCGTGAAGAATGCAGTGGAGCCGTTGTTGAAGAACGCAACGCAGTTGAGTTGTTGTTGAGCCATCGTGAAGATTAGAATTTTAGATTAAAGAGTTGTTGTTGAGCCATCGTGAAGATTAGAATTTTAGATTAAAAGATGATTAATTGTGCCCATTACCAATAGGTATATGCCTTTCGACGTAATAATAATTATTTTAGTAAAATTCACAAACTCTCAACTGTGACACGTCTGTGCAAAATTCAATTCAATTCTGTAGAACTTTTCAACTTAAAATGCATGGTTAATGAGAACAGACACAAACCAACAAATTACTTGAGTGTTAAATGTGGGATAATATATATATCCTTCTAAAGTGCCTATTTTAACTATATTAAATCAGATAATCTGCATACAAATTTCTTCAAGTACTGGGGTGACCATTTTAAAGATGGAAAAGTTTAGAAGTCCATACAAATTTCTTCAAGTACCACGGTGACCATTTTAAACGTGGAAAATTTTAGAAATCCAAATATTTTATTTATATATAGAAAGCTTCATCAATGGTAAATGTGGTAAAAAATTATTTTTATTTTATTTTATACTTTTTATTTTATTTAAAAAAATAAAATTGATACATCATTTAACTTTAACCCCAAAAAAAAAAAAACTTTAATGAAGTCAAATCCATTTTAACCGTTAAAATGACGACTTATTTTCTCTGGATATCCAGCTACGTTTTTCGAATTTGAAGTCATTTAAAACAAGTTTATAGACTTTGCGAGTTACCATATCTATGACAGCCTCGCTGGAGAGAAATTCGAAAACCCCAAGAGATCAAGTGCGTCCAAGATCGACCCATTGTTTTAGGTTATACGGTCATAGTAATAAGAAGTCATTTATATGATTTTTGTGTTGGTGGCTGAGCATGATTTTAGCTTCATGTGCAGAAAGGGGAAAGAAAAACATGGAGGTACTCGATGCCAAGGGCATTCTAAACCAAAGAATAGAGAAGAAGAGTAAAATTATTTGCCTTTGTACAATARAAGTTGGTTAATGAATGTTTCCAGTCCATAAATAAAGTTGGTCAACATAAATAAAGTTGATCTGCGATTGTTAGTTTCCTGACACAGTTAGAGAGCGCTTTGTCTAACTGTTTTGTTTTTTTTGGTTTGAATTTGGTAATATAAATTTAGACGAAATAACAATTTATTGTTATTTAAATTGCATTTCTAATTGCATAAATGGATTTATTTTGTTGAAAAATCTTTGGAACAATGGAATTATACAGTCTTAACTACTCAAATCTGCAGATCCAACACTTTCTAGCAAGATTTAAAACAAAATTAAACAAAAAAAAAACATTTTTTTTGTTAATAATATAATTATGTCATTCCGAGATGTAGATTAGCTCCAATTCAACCAGATACCCAATTTTTTTTATATAATAAACTTATTTTAACTTAATTCAAAAAATAAATTAAATAATATCAATACATTTCAACATTTCAAAAATAATGTGTATAATCTTCCCTTAATAACACTTCAAACATTTATTTAATCATGCACTATTGAAAGCTATCTTGACTCAAACACTCTTCCCTTAAGTATCCTTGAAAGCTGTTTTTTATTCAAACACTTTAATAGATTATTAAAAGCTATCTGGACTCAAACACTCTTCTTTTTAAGTACCCCTCAAACATTTATTTCGTCATGCAAAATTGAAAACTATCTTTAATTCATGTTCTTTTAAGTACCCTTCAAACATTTATTTCGTCATGCAAAATTGAAAACTATTTTTAATTCAAACACTTTTTTTAATAGATTATGTTTGTGTTTTGGTAATGTTTTTTTAAGAATATTTAGTGGGATGAACTTAAGTTATAGATGTTTTAATTATATAAAAAAATTAAAATTTCAACTTAATATGGTTATGGTTACATTAATTAAATTTTATCAAGATAAAGGTTTTTATATTAATTATTTTAATAAAGTATATTAAAGAAAAATGATACTTATATAAATTTATTATTTATTTTTTAAATATGTATTGATTATCTTCAAGATTATCACTCTAACATTTTAAAATTAATTACTTTTAAATAGTTTATTAATCAAATCTTCTTATTTATTATCTTTCACTAAATTCTTACTTCTATATATTATGATGTTCATTTTTGGACTTTGTTTAGGTTTCTTTGTGGATGTTAAATTATTATTGAGTATTTGAGAAGATTTTATTAGTAGAAATATTTGTCCCACTATATTGTTAGCTCCTAATTTTATATTAGTAGTGTCTTTAGTTGGTGTAAAAAATCAATTGTGGTGTGGTAGTTTCTATCACACTAATCCCATAAATCTAAGTTAAACATGAACCACTAACTCACTAGCACCAACTCACTACTATGAATCCCTTAATACCTAACCCATTACCCCTTAAATCAATAATCCAAAATAACCCCAACCACTAATCTACTAATCCCCTCACCAGTAATCCACTAACCAACACACCCTCTCACCATTGATCCACTAACTTACAATCCTCCTAACCAATGATCAACCAAACAATTAATGTACCATAATCACTAACTCATTAACTCCCTAAGTTCTAACTACTATGGTTGATTCTAGTGGAACATGGTAAACTATGGTCAAATACAATTTTCCATGATTAACACTACCAACCCACTAATATATAACACCATACATTATAAATTATCCTCACACTCAAAATCAATAGTTTTATATTACTAAGTTACACTTTCTTACTACATATGTTTTCCATGATTAACACTACTAACGCACTAATATGTAACAATATACATTTTAAAATATCCTCACACTCAAAATCAATAGTTTTATATGACTAAGTCTCTCTCTCTCTCTCTCTCTCTCTCTCTCTCTCTCTCTCTCTCATTTATGGCAACAATTTTTTTTAAATAATCAATTACATAATCTAAGAGTGACATCATTGTCTTCACATTATAAAGCAATGCAAAAACCATCCAATGTTTAAAACTTAATATAATGTAAATGCTACATATAAGGCTCTGAAAATTATACTTAATTCTCAAAATTTTCAAATTTCAAGTAAACTTCAAATTTTAATATAACAACAATATTTATGTAAGCTTAAATATATAATATTATGATTGTTGGTGTTCATGTTATAGTTGTGACATTTTCTTACTTAAAGTCTACAAAAATATGTATGTTTTAGCTTGGTGATACTTTGGAGTGTTATGGATATGACTAATATACCACAACTTTTATTCATCAATTTATTTTAGAAATGTTTTGAATATTTCAATTTACATTTGTGGCATTGTCAATAGTTACTAACATCTAGATTTGTCCAATTCTACCTCAACTTTTAAAGCCATGGAGTAAGCATTATCATGTCTCTTTTACTTTTAGGTTATGCATAAGTAATACATTATTACAAATTTTAATTGTTTCATAATTACTTTAGGTTTTCTCTTTTAACTACAAACAACTATTACATTAAAACATTTTTTAAAAATAAATATAAATATTTTTACTATTATTTTTTAAATCTATAGAGTAGTCATTATCATGTCTCTTTTGCTTTTAAGTTATACATAAGTAATACATTATTACAAATTTTAATTGTTTCATAATTACTTTAAGTTTTCTCTTTTAACTACAAACTACTATTACATTAAAACATTTTTTAAAAATAAATATAAATATTTTTACTATTATTTTTTAAATCCATAGAGTAGTCATTATCATGTCTGTTCTGCTTTTAGGTTATACATAATTAATACATTATTACAAATTTTAATTGTTTCATAATTACTTTAAGTTTTCTCTTTTAACTATATACAACTATTACATTAAAATATTTTTACTATTTTTATTTTTTTTAAATCTTAATTTATTTGAAAATCTCTTTTAAACCAAAAACTTTTAAATATAAAGTTTAGTGTAAATAACAAATATAAGTACTTGGTATAAATTCCTACCAAATATTAATCAATTTAAAAAAATGTCTATTTCAAAATATCATTTTATTTTAGTGCAAGTCAAAGTCATTCCATTCTCTTTTTCAAGTCTTTTTATTTTATTTTAAATTGAAAGCAGTGACGGGGCAAAAGTTCCGGTTCCAGGTGAAGACTCAGATAGAAAGGCACCTATGGTAGTAGTTTAAGTTAATCCAATGGCAGAGCTAGCTAGCAGCAAAGCATACGGTCTTCGCCAGGTTCAGATCGAACATTTTAATTAAGTTATTGACATGAAATTTTATTTATAAATGAAATGCATTCTCTATACGCATTGCCCACCATTAAATAACCATCCATCCCTTCAACTAAAATGTTGTTGTTTAAAACTCCATGGAAAAAACTAAAAATGTTGTTGGATAATCTCATAGTTGGATTTAAAATCCCATTTCAATGAGAAAAAACTTGATGCGTTCTAAGTAATAAGAAGTTTGATGTATACCAAACACACTTACGGTCCTTAAGTTTGATGTTTACCAAACACACTTTTGATGTATATCAGATATTAGTGTTTTTTCTCGGAATATTGTTATTGGTGAAGTTTTTGGAGTCTTTATTTATTTATTTTGAATAATTGCTTGACATTTAATTTAAATTTTTTAGTAAGTATTTTTATATGAATTTATAATTTAAATTTAAATTTAAATTTTAGTGTTGAAATTATATAATGTAGAATATTTGAGTTTTTAGATTTTTTTTAATTGATATGTGTCATGTCTTCATAATATGCCTTGCATTCGTGTATATTTTGAGGGCATGCGACACTGTGACGTTTTTCACTTGGCTATTTGGCAACACCAGGTTTACTTTGTTTGGACTACACCTCTTCACCTAGAGCAACTCTTGTATACTTAGACAATCTTGAATTGCTTTAACACTTAGTCATATTTAAGTAGACATCCAAGAACATGAGTAGCCAAGAGAACAACAACGGAACAAACGAAAAGGCAAACTCAGATATAATGCAAGCGACATAAACCTTGCCTAACACCTAATTAAGTCTTTGTTATAGAAGAACTATTACAACATGAGCACTACCAACTCAGTTTACAACTTCGACAGAGTCAAAACAACTCGCCTCACCTCACCAAGACACTCATGAACAGATCCGTGACCACGAGACAATCTGTCGCAACCGTCTTTGTTGCCACCAAAGGTGCACCTCAGACATGCCTCCAACTGCAAATTTTTTGTCTCTTCGTTTCCACAGACTCTTCCTCTCTGTTTCCACAGACTTCATAAATTTTGGTTCTGCCTCACACATGCCCCCACAGACATGTGTTTTCAGACTTAGCCAAAATTTTCCCAAGAGAAATTCGCCCAACTTTGTCCGTCGAACCCTCCTCCTCAAGGTAGCACAAGTCCTCCCAGAGTGGAGCGACTTGTCTCCTTGTGGGAGCTCCTCCTCTTCGTCTGCCTCAGAATTGCAAAGCTCTCTTTGTCTCCAAGTTCTTGTTAAAACTTCTTGTCTTTCTTAGTTGCGTGCCCTTGTTCTCTTATAGTCTCTCCAAAGGTCACCATTGTGAACAGTCGCATCCTTTGGAGGTGTTGCACCCGTTTGAAAACGCATGTTCAAATGAATCGTCGCGCCCCTTCGTGGACTCGATGACCCAATGAACCCATGCATTGTCAACCTCTGTGCCCCTTGGGACCGGTGTGCCCCTCATGTCGGTGCACCCCATCCGTCGAACCGACTTGTCCTCTTAGATGTGTGTGCCCCTTAGATGAGTCAATTCGACTTACCTAAGTGTGCCCCCTATGCCTTAGTAGATTTTCCTTCAATGATGCAACACCCAAGTCTTTCCCTCAACTCTTCACTAAACTATCTTTCGTCTAACTTGTGTTGCAAAGCACCTTGGGTGGAGTCGTCCCTTGGCACGTCATGCACCCAAGGAACCCAAACTCCCCTCTATATGAAGATGTTTGTTCCTTCATTTGAACCAATCGTCCTTCCTTCCCAATTCAGTCTGTGGTGGAAGTGTGTGCGCTCGAGCTAAACAACCAAGGCATTACATTCTCCCCCACCTCAAGTCGTTGTCATCCTCAACAACATCCACAAAATATGTTATCTCCAAGACTCTGCCCAAAGTCATGCCTCTGCTACAACTAAGTTTGTTAGAAACCCCAAGTTTTGTGCCAACTAGAAACCTTGAATTTCCCTGCAAAGTGGAAACCCCAAGTTTCCCCAAACCAAATTGTTCTGCACCCAACTTCGCATGATCTGCTACGATGTTGTTTCCTTCTTGTTGTTTAGTTTGGTTGTTGTCATTGCCTACGACAACTGATTGTTTCCCACTTCACTTCAAAATTTCGCCTAAAGTGTTGAATTCCTGTGAACTTGTTGTTGCACCCATACTTCAACAAATTTTGTCATGTCTCTGCAAACTGATATCCCACATGCCTTGGATTGATTGGGTAGCTAGTCCAACTGTCATGTCTAATTCATGAGAACGCACTTTCTCATGCTTGAACTTAGTATTTTTTGTTGCATCTTCATCACTTTGTCCAACTCCAAAGACTAAAGCAAGTGTCCATTGTTGTGTCATCGCCGCCATCGTTCGATCTTTGTCAAGGCAATCCTCCACAATTTCTAAGTGTTGTACTTTGAACCTGTTAGTGCATATGTACTATGACTTTCTTTTGTAATTCGATCGATCCATGCAACGATCTCAGACCAAGGCAAGGTCGCCCCTCACTTTGTTGCACTATTAAGTCACCTCGATTTTTTTTTTTCTACAGCAACTTAGTTCCATTGTCCTCCTCATGGCACAATTAGCCAATTTGCTCCAAGAACTACACATCCAAATTTCCCTTGCCTCATTACTTCATCACCCTGTTATGCACATGGTTATGTTATATTGAGCAAAAACATGAATATCACATAGATGACCAAACAAACAACAAAATATAGAGAATAGCTCACAAAAATGATACATTTATTGAAACAGGAGCAATGTTCACTTGTCTCTTCGAGGGGGCAACCTCCAACAGAGAAACACACTATTAAAATAATTCTCAAGACAAAACTTATCATGCCCTTGACTCTTATTTATACTAAATCTATCTACCAAAAGAACAATCTAGAGGAAGTTATTTCTAGAAATGGAAGCTTCTAGTAGGTCTCCTTACATTTGATTTGTTCACATTATTCCTAGGTCTTATTTATTAATATCGACCTTTATTACATCAAAAATATATTATTCTACCTATGTGAGGGGTTAGGGAGGCTAAGTCTCTAACATGCCCCCCCTAAAAACAACCTTTACATTCCAGTAAATATGATTTGATTTTTACACCTATTTGTATGGAAAATGAGCATGCTATTTTTGGACCAAGTAATATCAATCAATGTTCTATTTTTACATTCCACTAAATATGATTTGATTTTTACACCTATTTGTATGGAAAATGAGCATATTATTTTTGGAACAATTAATATCAACCAACGTTTTAAGGCTATTTTTACATTCCACTAAATATGATTTGATTTTATTCGGCAATTAATATTAGTAAATCTATCTTAACTTCATATTTATGAAATCTAAAAAAAATAATTAAGATATAAATATCTAGGTACTTAAACTTTTATAAACCAAATAAAAGAGGCATGAGACCATTCAATTATTCATCTTTTGAATATTCTAACTAACTAAATTGTGTGTATAAATTGATTACAATGAGAAATCATAAAAAGAGTAAAGAGTATTCAAGATGTTTGATGCTTCAATGGTCATATTAAGTGGAAGGCTTTTTCTCATCTTTCTATAAATGAATTTTGTAAAAACTATGGATGGAACTCCATTTTTGAGAGCTTGCCATTAAAAATTAATGAATCATTAATGGTGCAAATTGTCAAGAGTTTGCCATTGAAAATTAATGAATTATTGATAGCGCAAATTGTTAATTAGATGATCCTCTCATGTACATTGTACTATGCACATCTTATCTTAAACTAATGGTTTCCAACCTCTAATTGAATTGTACATGACTCATTAAAATATCCTATGATATATATAATAATGACTCTCCATTTCCTCATATTTTAATAGTCTTCTAAAGTTTAAAAACACCAAAAATTGATTTAATGATAAAGATGTATTTTACAACCTCTTACATGACATCCTTTCAACATATATTCATTCAAGTTTCTTGCTATAAGATCTTTACCTTTACTCTTACTAAAAAAAAACTTTTAAAATATTCATTTTCCATTAAATATATATATGTTTAAAGAATATGACCACACTAAGTCACCTCAACAGCGTTTCAATTTTCCCCGGATTATACTAGTAATACAGAGAACACCCTAATTCACTTCAGCATTCCCTTTTTCCCGGGATTATGCGAGCAATATCTAATGGTGTATATACACCCACATCCGGCCCAACATTTGACTAGATAGTTAAATTGGTATATAAATAATTATAAAAATATTAAGTTTCACCCTATCTTTCAGATGCATGCCGGGCAGCTATGTCAACACGAGGACTTGTAGGGCTGGCTTTTTTGCCAACCTCCGTTCAATCCATATCAACAACGTACGAACTTATCTTCATGCTTGAGAAATGGTGGAGCTGTTGTCACTCGACCCCATTCCTTTACGTCCATTCGAATCCACGGATAAAGAGACCGGGCCTGACAACAAATCGCTACTTTCAGTACCAATTTCCTCTGAAATCGAAACAGAAGCACGATCCTCATGTTTGATAGCCTCTTTGAGCTCTGCCACTACCTCACTCACGCTAGGCCTAGACGACGGTTCAGGCCGAACACATCTCATCGCTACTTTGGCAACACCAGTGATAGATATCATGTCGTAACCTCCACCCAACCTCTCGTCTATGATTTCTGTTATTTTGCCAGGATTATCATTGTCCATTACATAAGGTGTCACCTATAAATATGGCAATAATTATGGTTAGTCAAGGAGAAGATGCACTATATAACATATTCTTTTATTGATGGTATGATTACTTACCCATCTTTACAGAGAAGATTACTTACCCATCTAATGATGTTCAGTTCTTCTACAGGTAGTTTTAGATCTATGGGTTGTCTACCGCATATGATCTCCAGCAAAACCACTCCAAAACTGTACACGTCACTCTTCTCAGTCAACATCTGAGTGCTGAAATACCTGTGAAGTGCCTCACAAAAAAATGGTGCCATGGAAATGCTAAATGAAATTGCCCCTTTTCTTATTAATGACATGAATTCTTTAACAGCAGAGTATTACAAAGAAAGTGCAAGTTATATATGTCTGACATACTCTGGATCCATGTATCCTGTAGTTCCTTTTACGGCAGTGGTAACATGAGTAGCCTCCCCATCGGTTGTCAGCTTTGAGAGACCGAAATCAGCTAGTTTTCCATTCAAATCGCTGTCTAACAGGATGTTGGCTGTCTTGATATCTCTGTGAATTATTTTTGGGATGCAACCTACGTGCAGGTATTCCAGTCCTTGAGTAGAACCACAGGTAGATAACGTGAGATATGTGGTTACGTATGAATTGTGCTTTGTAGTATTAAGTAGAAATCCAAAAATTTACTCCTATTTTACTGTAATCGATACTCAGTTTAGATCATAAAATTTTTATGTACATCAAAGTAATTAAGAGAGAATTACCTTGAGCTGCATCTAAAGCTATTTTGAGCCTGGTTCTCCAATTTAGTTTGGAATGATGAGCACTAGGGCCTGGAAAGAAAATAAGAGAAGTAAATGCCTGTTGGTTATCATAACTATTCTATTGACTCAAATAAACATATCTCTCAACTATTCCATCAATTCTAGTAAATATATCTCTCAGATCTACGTTCGGGGTTTAATGTCAAGGCTCACAGAAATATAATTTACCATAAAGGTGATCACTTAGAGACCCTTCTGACATGTAGTCGTAGATAAGCATAATTTCTCTTGATTCGTTACAATAGCCCAGTAAAGATACCAAGTTCCTATGATGGATTTTGGAAAGAAGATCAACCTGTTTATCCAACAAAATCAATGACAGGAATTTTACGATACATATAGTGGAGACAAAACTATGTGGTTAGATATTGTTGCATTGGATCCAAATTGCACTGTATTACATGATTCAAACTGAACCGTATTATATGATTGAAAATATATCCGAGATTCACCTCATTCAAGAACTCTTGAACTCCTTGTTGGGAGAACTGTGAGAGCACTTTGACGGCTATGTATTTTCCTTGGGGTAATTTACCCAAAAACACCGATCCAAATCCTCCTCTTCCGATTTCCTGACTAAATGTTTGTGTGGCCGCTATCATCTCATCTAGAGTGAACGAACGGGATTTTGTTGAACTTGGCACGGTAACCATTGAGTAGTCTGCAATCCATTCAGGGAAAATAAAACCACTGACAGTCAAAGCACAAAAAAACATTCTAGGCTAATATAAGCTAGTTTCATTTACAGGGAAGATTATCACTATGCATCATATTATAATATATCTAATATGATATTATTTACTAACCTTGGTACAAGAAAGATCTTGGTTCCATTTCCAGCCCACTTCTTTTGTTGGCAACACCCTGTTCTTTTCTCCTGAATTTGTTTCGATACACAACAATAGCCACTATCAACGCTAAAGCGATGATTAGAATTCCGCCTAGTGTTATTCCGAGCAAAACCTTCAATTTATTCTTCTTTGTATTATGTAAAAAGCATTTCCCCTTATGCATAGGTAAGTAAGGGTTTCCACAGTAACTGCAGCAGACAAAAGCTTAAGTAAGATTAACTAGAATCTGAACTGGATTGATCATTATCGTAATTTGTCTATGACATTTCTTTTATGGAAAGTATGAAAAATAATTCTGAATCTCAAACAGGATTTATGTCAAAACATAAGGAATATAAACTGGATTTGATTACCTGAATTTCAATGAACCATTGAAAAGTTGGACAGGTACTACACCACTAAAATTATTATTCTCTATATTCCTGTAAAAATAAATATTGCCGTATTTATTGACTAATTCCATTTAATTTTGAACAAGAATTGTGAAAAGATAAATAGAATTGGAAAAAAGAGGAAGACTTACAATTCTTTTAAGTTTTTCAGTTCACATAGCCAGTATGGAAGAGTACCGCTCAGGTTGTTGTTTTGTAGATATCTACAAAATTATAGCCAAGTAAATTTTGGTTTTATGAAAATGCATGTGCTCATTAAAAATAGACAAACTAAAGATTGAATGTTAAAAAAAAACCAGACAAATTGAAAATTGAATGAAGAAAGAAAGATTGAATGTTAAGAAAAAACAGACAAATTGAAAATTGAATGCAGAAAGAAAGATTGAATGTTAAAAAAAAAACAGACAAATTGAAAATTGAATGCAGAAAGGAGACTTACAGTGTCTCCAACATGGTTAAACTGGATAAATTTGGCAATTGCCCCATCAAATGATTATTGTCAAGCGCCCTACTAATTTCAACACAAATGAGTAAATGCTGCACAATGATTATTATCCGATATAATATTCAAACATAAACCATATTTCCGATCATAAGCCTCATCAGTAATTCTTCCAAGTCAAATTCTGCTTATAATTTAACTAAAACAGGTCAATTTCTTCTTACACTTTAAGTAATGCCGTCAACTGTCCAATATCGTTAGGCACAAATCCTGTAAGATTTTTTCCTGACAAATCGCTGGTAACAATACAATTTTTGTAAACATAAAATTTCACTTATTAGTCTCAGCATTTTTAGGATTTCAGCTATAAACAAATCAAAGAATTAAACTTACATTTTAGAAATTCTTATGGGGGAAGTACTGCTTTCACATTTAATTCCATTCCAAGGGATCAGAAAGCAAGGATCAGAAATCCAATCTTTTAAGCCAAACCTGCTTTTGATACCCTCAAGAGCTTTGACTGCATTATAAAAACCTACTTGGTTAGAACTTTAATCATAATATCTACAATTACAGTCTCCAAACATTAGCGAGGTAACTTACGATCTTGTGCGTATGTTGCCGGTTGGGTGTCAACTATTTTGTAAATCTCAAAAGCGTTGATTATGGGATCGCTGGTAGCGTCACTAGTGCTCACCAAGGAAAAGTTGAAGTCATCTGTTTGATTTGATATGAATGTTCGCTCCAGAGTAGAATAAGCATTCATAGAAGTAATGGCTTCAGACTGTTTTTCACCATTTATTGCCACGGAAAAGGATCTCCGTTGAGACATATTTAGTTTCTCGATCTCTGCAAAATATAGCAGTAGTAATAATTTGTGACCATTGGTCGGTCCTACAGTGAATTTAAAACCATCTTCCATAATAACCGCCGCCGTTTGCATTACAGCAGGTGGAGGAAGTTCCTTGGTATTGTTTGTTGAAATGGGCTCTTCACAACTTACAAACCGTAGAGAAATAGAATTAGAAACAGCTAAATCTAACTTATATTTCCAGATCCGGTCGAACTTGTCTTCAGGATACCTGTTTTATGAACCATACAAAACGATTCAACTCGGTCATTACAAACAAAATACCACAAGTGCTGAACAGTACTGCATCAAAATTGGTTCTCACATATCAAACTTCATTTAGGCATGTGGTATCGTTATGACTAGCTGGTTAGTTATGACACTTAGATTTCTATAAAAAAAATATGATTGCCACTACTTGGTTAAACGCCTACATTTCCTTATGTAAATATATACAGTTCAAAATATTCACCTAAGCATAAAACTTCCACCAACATCATATCTCCACACTGGCAACAACATTGTTCCTGGCTTAGCCTGTGCGTACATGCCTTGTTGGAGCGTTCTCAATTCGATAGCCGAGATAAAGGGATCATCAGTCTCCGAGGTTCTGATCAAACAGATGTAGAGCACTGTACCAGAACTAACCAATATTCTCTCTTTATAAAGAGGTATATATGGGTTTGAGATCGTTACATTTCCAATAGCTAACATACCCAGTGTCTCAATAGAGAAATTGAAGCTTGGCAATTGTTCGGATACACTGTAGTTTCCAAACATAAACCATAGTCTTAAGAGGTAAGGCACATTAGGGATCACAGACAACTGATAGCAACACTTTTTGAGAGGTTTTGGGAAAAACCGTAGAGTATCCAAGTAAGAACCGTCACTGTAATCATAGGCGTCCCCGACCTCTGCTGTCTGACCTACGTCTATATAGTTAGCATCAGTGACCCATCTTATATTTTTTCCTCCAGTTTGATTGGTTTTCCCTCCGCAATCGATACTTAAAAATCCTTCCACACGACCAGAAATTACTTAATAAAACAATATCTTGTCATCCAAAACAACAAGAAGATATCAAATAAAGATTCGACAAGAAATTCCATGATTCTTATAGCACAACAAGAAATCAAATGACGATTCTAAAAGTTAAACAAAACAGAGACACTCCAACATTCCCGGCAACTTATCATGAGCYATTTCTTCAGGTTAGAAGGTTCCATTAGTACATACCTGGTTGAGCAATTATAAGAGGCAATAAACTCAAGAGCACRCCRACTGGMGCTATCCAACCGTTCCATTTGCCATAACGAATTGTGTCCATAGTTACACCCAGTTTTTTAAAAAGTGCTCCGGCGATCTAAGGGAGGAGGATTCGGACAAACAGTTGCCTTTTTCCAAGAAACTTGGAAGTGTTCTTTACATATGATTTCTCGGCCTTTGCCTCTGTGTGACCTCTGTGAAAGTCGAATGCATTTCTTCTCGACTGTCTCTGTGACCGTCTATTTAATGTGTATGTGAATAACGAACACAACTGCCGTCAAATTGCAGCAATGCTTGCGTTACAGCTATCATATCCTTACTTTTCAAAAGATTCTTTCACAAAGGGTCCGTGTGTTTTCTTCCGAATCTCGAGGCAAAGTCTTTTCTATGTACAGTTATCCGTATCCAGACTTTTGAAATGATTCCGGAGGTAGTAGAGTGATGGAGTGCGCTAATTCGGGAGCAATCTTCCCTCTCGACTTACTTTACTTTTTTTAATAGAGGTATTTTGATTTTGAGTTCACTTTTAAATTTCTGGTCAATCTATAAATTTGATTAATTTTTTTTTTAGTATTTGAGTTGGTTTAAAAAGACGTTAAATCTTGAGTTAAAGTTTTGAAATGCATGAAATTTTGATCCATGTGAAATTCAAATTATTCTTGAAAATTTGGTTGGATTCAAACCCATTTTTTTACCTGAAAAGCCCGTCAGTTTGCTCCCAAACCCTAATCCCATTGATATGTGAAAAAAACTTTTATCAGCATGTTGAATCCATTTATACATTTAGAAATGTAATTTAAACAAAGCCAAACTTTTTTTTATTAGTGCAAATCAAAATCACCCAATCTTACTTTATTTTAAAATTAAAAAAAAATAATCTTACTTTATTTGCAAGTTTTTTATACAAAACTCTTAAATATACATTTTGTATAAATAAGAAATAAAGTACTAGGTATAAAATATTGATCAATTTTTTTTAAATATTGAATACAAATACGAAAGTTTAAAATCCTACATAATTTTATAATTTTTTTGTTAAATGGTCAATTTCAAAATATCGAAGATCTTTTTAATTCAACGCAAATCAAAATCATAATCATACATCATTATAACTGTCGCCGACAAGATATATTGCAATCTAATCCCAAGTCAAATAAATTTGACTTTCGATGATTATCCCTGCCGACAAGATATATTGTAACAATTTTTAGTGATACAAAGTTTAACAAGGGTTTTTGAAAAATTATAATTTAAACAAAATATTTTTTAAAAAATTAAGACGAAAGTTTTAAAATTTTCAAAATATAAATTTATGATGGGTGGTTAGTTATGATTACACTAATTTTATTTGTTTCTACAAATATTGGTGGAATAAAGTAAATAATTAAAAAAATGCCATTGCATATGGCATTGTCATTGCATTCGGCCCGTACTCCCAGTAACTGGCATGTACTAATTATAATTATTTTAGTAAAATTCATAAACTCTCAACCTTGAAGAGTCTCTGCAAAATTCAATTCAATTCTGTAAAACTTTTCGACTTAAAAGGCCTGCTGAAGGAGAGTAGACATAAATAAACAATTTTGTGGAGAATTAAATGTAGGATAATATATCTATCCTTTTAAACTGACTCTGATTCTTGCCGACTTAGATTTCCAAGTAAACCAAAATAAATGATGATAACCCCAGTAAACCAAAGTCATAGTAATTCGGCTTCAATCTGGGATTCTTCCATCCATAAGTTGAACGTTTAGTGACGATAAAAAAAAATATCTAATATCTTTGGATCTCCCTAGATCTGTTATTTTTCTAACCTTGAAAATATTATGTGTGGTTATCTTGGAACCAAAAATGTGTTTTTTTTTACCATTTCAAATCCAGATTATTAAAAATATGCTATTTCTGAACCATGGTATTCATAGAGAAGGTTTTTCACCTATTTGAAAATAAAGCTAAAACTTTAAATGAATCAAATATCCATATAAAAAAAATTTCAACTATTTAAATTGATAATGTATTTAAATTGATAATGTAAAGAATCACACTTTTACCACTAAACTATACCAGCCAAGATCTGATTGTAACATCGATCTTTTGTCCAACCGATAAGAGAGGAGTTATCAATCATGATAATAGCAGTGGTAATGAGATGTCAGTTATATGATTTTTGTGTTGGTGGTGGAGCATGATTTCAGTTTCTTGTGCAAAAAGGAGAAAGAAAAGCATGCATCGATGCCAAAGATATTCTAAACCAACGGATCGAGAACAACTCTAGTGGGCCTAATGGTTAAGAACATATGTTTCCTCTTAAGAGGTCACAAGTTCAAATCTAGAGGGGTAGGGGTATGTATACCTTCGTAGACTTTACCAGAAAACCAATCAAATATAATATAAATTTATCTATTACTTTGTCTTTTATTAATAATACAATTATTATACCTGCGGCATAGAATATAGCATTTTATAGTTTTAGATTATACATTCCATTTTATTTTATTTTAAATATTTAAATTTATTTTTATTTTTTTTTAATTTATTGACTAATTCAATTTATTTGAGATTTGGTTTTATAGCAAAATTGGCAAACACTTTCTTGCAATTGACATTGTTTTAATGCACATTCATTTCAAATATTAATTATATTTTTAATTTTAATTTTTTTTTAGGTTAACAAAGCCACATTCAAATGCTATTATTAATATACACTTTACAACAAAGCATTTAATATTTTATATATTGAAATATATAATATCAGATATAAAACATATATTTTAGACGATAATATATATCTAAAATTATGTTCCATGGTGCATAAACCCATAAAGTGCCAACCAGATTCACTACCATGCCCATCAGCTGCCTTGCTTTACTTATCCAGAGAGCTAAAGGTGATCTTCCTCCCTGGATATGCATAGAGGGGTAAATACAGAGAAAGGGCCCGGGGTCCGGGCTACAGAATAGGCATGTGAGAAAGTCATCCCGCGCGATTTCTGAGGTGACGCGAGCCGAACAAAGCCGAATCGTACCTTAGATCTTCCTTGGCGGAAAAATGCTTTATCCTTTATCAACGGGAGAAAATTATGCACCGTTGTAATGGTCCGGTATTTGTAAGTCTGGGTACCAAAAGTGCTAAATGTCAGATTGAAACAGTACCAAGGAGAATCTTGTTTTAGAGAGGTGCATAAATTTAGTACGGTTGTGAAACTATAATTTCAATATGAGTGGGCTAATTCATAACAGTTTTTTTTGGTAGGTTTTTTCGTCTGTTTTTAAATATTTGGTCAATTTAGAATTCTGATAAATTTTCTGAGTATTTGGGTTGGTTTAAAATGTAGCAAAACTCCTAAGAAGATTATCTAGCTGAATTCAGGTCCATTCTTTTACCAAAAAAAACAAAACTTAAAAAAGAAGATTACTCCCCAATTAGCATACTTCATTCCAACCCACTCCATTCCAATACTACTAAAATCTTACCCTCTACATTCATTTCACCTCATCATCAAGAACATCACCTTTCCGTCACATTTTCATCACTTTTTCCGTGATCTCGGCAAACGTCCCGTCTATTGATTTATGTTATTATTGCTCCCAACAGGAAAATCTCGCACCATAAATTTTAATAATTAAAAACAAGGTGCAGAGATTAAAAATGGGCGTAGGCTAAACCCCAAACGAAGGGACCTTTTCCCACTGTCGCCAATCCCTAATTCCAACATACATCCTCCGGTAGGCAACAACATTTATCCGGCCATGGGTGATTTTAGGGGCGAAATTTTGCTCATGGGCGAAATTTAGAGGGTTTCAAATTTTTATTGGGCGATTTTTTTTGTATTGGAGTGTTTTCCTAAAAATTTTATTATTCGTCCCTAATTTATTTAAAAAAAAATCATATGGGAGGTTAGCCTGGGTTTTTATGAGGGAGAGAGGAAAAAAAATATGTTTCGCCCCTGAAATTTGGAGCTGGAAGATTTGATTCGCCCCATTTCCAGAAATATGGTAATTTATGGTAGCAACTTCACCCTTTGGGTATAAATCAGGGTTTACAATTCTATTTGGTCTAATTTCATGGTATGGGAAGCTACACTCTTCAGTTCGCCCGATTTCCAAAGAATAATGAGAGTTTTGTTAGTGATTTCACCCTCCCATCTTCTATAAATCACGTATTATCTCTTTGTAAAAAAACACAACGTTTGGAGGGTATTGAGATCAGGCTCGAGGATATCAACAAGACAGAGCTATAGCATGAGTTTTGATTCTTGAATATTTGGCAGCATATGGATATCCATACTCCAGAGGAAATCACGGTAAGCTATTCTGAATCCTAAGGAAATTGCACCTTCATATTTATTGTAGCTCTACAATTTTCATTCGAATCATTTGATTATTTACAGTTTTACAAATTCTAGTGTGGTGTAATAACAATTTGGGTAAATTCTTTCTTTGGTAAAGCTAACCAATGGTGAATTCTGAAAATGGAGTGGCCAAAGGCCTGTGATGTTGTCATACAATATTATAATCTCTACCCAATTTTGTAATTGTTATTGTAACTGGCAGTAGACTGTACAAATTGAACAATTATCTACCCTTTTGGTGTTTGCATTTTTTGTTACCATTGCTCAACTAGTTTATTGTTAAGTTTGTCACACATAAAACAGATTTTAAGTGTCTCAAGGATTTCCCTTCATGTATGAACACGAGTGTCTCAAGGATTTCCCTTAATGTATGGACAAGGGGTTATGTTGATTATGTTGTGGTACCCATTGATTTATTTCATCTCTATGAAACGATTGGAAATCCCCAAGCAACCCACAATGATAGGCTTAAGATTCATCGGATACCTACTATAGTAGAGTTCCATATACAAGTAGGATTAGACCTGAAGGAATTCCTGACAAATAAAAGGGTTCACCTATATATATGGTTGCATGGAAGATCATAAATTTTGAGCCATTGAGCCCTGATGGTGCTAAGGGTTTGCATGTATYYKGTGATTTMTGTATAAAGGAACTTGAGTTTAAGRATGTTGCTCTTTTGTCAAATGTAGAGGAGCTGATAGAAACGGGCAAGAGGACACTTGAAGCATTGGAGAGGATGAAGGTGGGAGMAAGGGTAATCATGAAGAAATACCCAGTGAAAGTTGTGGGTATTGTTCAGAGGTTAATTGGGTACAAAAGGATAGAAAGTGAGAATGTGCAAGGCTCCAAAGCATCAATTTCRTGATGGGAAACATGCTTGGAGGGAAGCCAYGCTTGATGATTTGATTMTGCCAATATATGTATGGAATATSTGTGATCCAACTAGCTTTCCATTAAAGAATGAGCCTAGAAAGTACTATGGTAAGGCACCTACATTGATATAATTTGTTCAGGCAGGAGTAGTTGTGCTAAAAGAATATGAGTCAATGAAAAGACTAGTTGTGACGAATTCTTTGAAGGAAGAAGACATTGTTGCCATCGTGAACCATCTTAATGGGTGGGATTATAATAATTGTTCAGTGACATTCTACAGAGAATATCAGTGTATTTTTTTCATCTTCATGGCCCAACATTAAGAGTCTTATTGTGGATATGACAAGATGGCTAAACATTTTGGAAGGAAATGTGGTGCCATTATGAGTGGATAATATATGCTATTGTGTTTGAGATCTCTTAACATCTTTTAGGGGATTTGATTATATTTGGATATAAATATTGTCTCAGAAAGATGTTGATTTGTGGGTGGTAGGCGTGAAAATTAGTATTGCTTTTCCAATAAATCCTACAAAGAAAGCTAATATGAAACGATAATTTGTAAGAGTGATTTCTATATTTGGGTATAGATCCAAGCAGTTTGATACTTGATCCCACTAATAGTAGCTTTGACCAAATGGGTGCATTGTGAGAAGGTGTGTGAATTTTTAAGACATAGGAAAAGGCATTATGGAATACAGGCAAAGTGGACCATATGCTTGATTTACCATACAAAGTGTTTAAGGAACTACAAATAATAGGTTTCTGGTAACAATCACTTGTTTGTCTTGTGAGTTGACTATACTTGATTGTTGCTTCTCTCCAATCCCTCAATTTGCAGACGTATCCAAAAAATACAATATGGAGCAATTGTAATTACTTCGCTCAATAAATAGACTTGGTATGTTGATCCTTGTGTATGTGGAAATAAGATAAAACATACTCATGCAAGTTGAGTACACCATTTTTCTGGATGTCATCCATTGTGCATATATTATTATGATTTTTGAATTTTTGGATATTTTTATTGTGTATAATTAAATTCGACTATAACTTGATGTATAACATTTTGTATGTTACATTAATTATGGAACCATGGCCCAACATGGATATTTTCAACAATAAACTTACTTTTAAATCTATTTATTTTTTGTATGAGAGGCCTCCCTCAATTATTCTTCCATTTCTGATGCGAGCAAATAAGATAGCAGAGAATTGGTTTTAAAATATGGCTGTAGCTATTGGCATACATGTAAGGGTGCATATTGTTGCTAATCAATAACCTTATTTTGACAATGAGAATGATTTGCTCACTATCTCTAGATCTCTTTTATGAACCAATAAATCAGTCCATGTTTGAGTTGTTTTTCTTTGTCCTCTACAAACCATGCAAAAACAACATCTACCTAACATGTGAACAATCCCTTGTTTTTCCTCAATTTCCTCTTTAAGTATTTTTTTCAATCAAACCTCTCATCCCACCTCTTCTAGCTTCTTATTGATCGAATCCTTCTTCCATCATGGAATGATTCCATTATGGTTGTGCTCCAAAGTATGCTAAACACCAACAACCTCCATAACCATTTGCAAAATAATAACCCCAGAAACAATTATAGTTACCTTAGCTCAGTTTTTCCAGTTCTTCTAAATACTCAATCAAACATGCACATATAATAAATGATATACCCTATATATTCTTATAAGGTAAAACTTCAATTTCGAAATGGCTATCTTGCTTTGGTTATTCTATTAATTGTGTTTTTATAGTTGCAAGGATTTCTATATTTAAAGATCATGAAATACATAGTGCAATGTGAATATACACTCATTATATCTAGATCTCTTCCAGGAATCAGTAAATTGGTCCATGTATAATTCATTCTCTCCCACCTCCACAAAATGTATAGAAATAATGTCAACTTGACTTGTGGACAATCTTTTGTTTTCCCTCTACTTCCTCTTCAAATATTGTTTTAGTTGAACCTCCCAACATGCTACAAAATTACAACAATAAAGTGTTGAAATTCCATAACTCAATTAAATAATTATCAACTAGGGGACATACAAACATTAGAGGCATTGTGCATTATATATGAAAACTACATAGATTAATCCACTGATAAGTAAAGGGTGAAAGAGTCCTAAATTCTAATCTATTGTGCAATGATGAAATACATAACTACCTACTTTTTACCAAAAGTAAATCAACATAAATTCATTCAAGTAAAATAGAGTAATGATTTTGATTACCATTTGTTTATGTAAGTCATTGAAACCATACAATGTATATATCATCACTCCATTCAATAAGAAAATAATGAAAGAAATGAACTCATCTACTACCTTTTCATTAACAGATTGAAATTGAACAAGACAACAATATTCACAAGCATTCAAAATGAAAGAACCCAAAGAAATATACTAGTAAACAATGCAACCAAGCTACACTACACAAGAATAGGGGGTTCACTAATATCCTTCCCTTAGGGGGTTCACTAAGTCCCACGAACCATTAAACATGATCTAGATGAAAACTGATAACAAGATCTTATTGATCAATAATGTATAAGTTACATGTATTCACAACTCAAGTTCCTATGGCTATCTAATTGGAAGATAAGAAGAATTATGAACTAGAATAAGTAGTATGGCTCTATCCTCTTCAATTGAAGTGTGATATCTTCCTATATAGATTTATAAATATTTAAAAAACTTATCCTTTGAATATTTAATAATGTTTTGGTATTGTCCCACTTCTTACTTTTGTCTCTCTTTCAAGACTAAAATCAAATCTGTCTTTATTACCAAGTTGGCATGATTGGTTAATACCTCTCATAGTTTAGTAGTTTTTGTCATTACCCATAGACTAGCAGTAATTGTCCTTTCTTGTGTAATTTTGAGCCTTAGTGGACCTATATTCTTCATTCTACATCCAAGAGTAGAAGGCTCTCAGTTTCACATAACCCACATATGGATCATGAGACCATTGCATTGAATAATCAGATTGCAATTTCTAGAGGTAAAAATCACATGGATATTATTTTTCCCATCAACACAACTGTGGTAAACTTCAGTGAATTATTTTTGGCTCTCCAATTGGAATGGCAAGTGGGAAGAAATTCCATGTATTGAGAATCCAAACCATTTCTCTCAAATATAATGTGTAGACTCTAGTTGGTGGCCTACTAGAGAATAATTCATCTACATATTTTACATA
>ML778167.1:1160823-1197509 GCA_009831015.1 Picea engelmannii | reverse complement strand
CACACAAAGAGTTCTTACAATATCCTCCTCTTCTCCTCTTCCACAATCCAACAACAACTAACTCAATGGGCATAAATTGCAAGTAATATACATGAAAAAGGCTTCTCGTGCCTTCCTTCCAACCTACTTCAATGATATCTAATTGGAATTAAAGGCACCTATCTACTAAGGCCTTAACTCAATAAATGGCCATTATAAATCAGATCTGAGCTACTGCTCAACATCCGTACAATCATCCATAAATTTAATATAATATAGTCTCATCAGACTGTTTCCAATGGAGCTAACCTCCAAACATTAAAAAGGGTCTTAATTACAAGGCTTTCAAAATTTTAAGAAACACACCCTCCTTTGGAAATTTGATCTTGACTTGAAGTGCATGTCGGGTGTTGAGTTGTCCTCCACCCATCCTCATTTGATGATGATGAATATGCTCCTGCATCATTTAGTTATCCTGTGGGTAATCAATGTGTTTTCCATAATTACGATTATTTTTTTAATATGTTTGATGGTCAAGGATTTTTTTTTTTTTATTTCCTTTCATTTTGTGGCATGAATTGAGCAACTTATTTCTATAGGATCATAATTCATCCATAGAAGAGATGATATGAATTTCCCTGGTGATAAGCTAAAAAATGCCTCAGGAATCTAAGAAAAACGTATCAGTGATAATTTACAAGAGCCAATTCCAAGGCACAAACTAATTTTTTTTATGAAACTAGGTGTACTAAACTATCCTGACTAGATGATCAAAGTTGCCAAAATGATTTTGTGGAAGCATGAAGTTGCAGGAATAGTTAAGTTGTGTTTTTAGACTTGGGTTCCCATATAATGTTTTTTTCCAGATGGTAACGAAAAAACCAATAATATTGAATCAAAGTGCAAGCTTGACCCAAGAAAAAAACATACACTAATTTTGTTAAAACTTTTGATGATTTTACCAATGGGTATGTTAGAAAGGGTCTTTCTCGAGTTGGGGATTATGTCGTGTTTATGGTTAGCTAGGGATTATGTCATGGTGCTGGAGCACAATAAGAAAGAAGTTAGGATATTGAGAGCAACAGATGATGCTGAAGTTTACTTGGGAGGATTGAAAAAGAAGGTAGCAGGGGAAATGGAGGTAGAAGGGATGACCAAAAGGAGAAAGTGCAACTTGAATAAGAAGTCTATGATGCCTGGATGGGTAGAATGGATGTAAGGACAAGGATTTATGTGGCTTGTATTTTCATCAGATGAAAATGAAACTTTCATAAATCCATGTCCGGGGGTTGCTATCAAGTGTGAGAATCCTATTATGGGAGAGAGTAGGTGTTTCACTAAACAAGTAGGTGAAGAATTGAAAACATTAATTGAGGGATTTGAGTAAATCCATGTGGGGATACTAACTACTGGTATTATTATCGGTTGAAAGTGAGTGGGATAGGTTAACTTCAAACATCTTTTGAGGCCTACCCATATAGTCAAGCTCACCATTTGAGCTTGATTCTCACTAACTGTGCGAATCCTTCCCATAAATACCAATACCCAATTACTAACTAGCGAATTATTTCTAACACAACTAAATTTCCTATCATCAAAACCTTCCATTCAAATTTTATTTGAAACCTGCAAGTACCATAATAATTCACCGAACCGTGGAAAACAAAACCCTTGATGCTTGCAACATTGTTTGGATGAGGGACAAACTATGTTTCTTTTCCAAACATGTAAAATGAGTATATTACATTTTAGTGAATATGTTTTCCTATTCTTTTATATGTTTTTATACTTTAACAAAAAATTCACCAAGACTTCATAACGTTTTATATTTTAGTAAAAGATTTGTCAATATTTTACAAGATTTTATAATTCAGTGAAAGATTCACCATGATTTTATAAAATTTTATAATTTAGTGAAATATTCGCAAAGTTTTACAAGATTATATAATTGACTAAAAGATTCGCCAATAAATTATGTATAAATATTATATTATTGATAAAATAGCCTTCAATTTTTCCTATGTATCATGGGGATTCACCCATTTATTATACATATAAATTTAGGGGGGGTTCTTAAAATCACCCCTGTATCTGGCCACTCCACCCATCCAAACATCGTGACACAAACCGTTGTCGTTACCTTTGTGTCACCTCTCCCTCGAAATATGAGCAATCCCATCACCCCTAACAATGAGTTGTAATGCATAGCATCCATGGAATGCATCCAACTGCCATGCCATGCAATGCGTCCATGGAATGCATCCATGCCATGCATATGAGTTGAAATTTGAACTAGACAAATTGGCGGGTTGAAATTTGAACTTGGTAAAAAGGCAGGTTGACGTTTGAAATTGGAAAAGAAGCGGTCTTTAAATTTGAAATTGAGTTGAGAGAATATGTTTGTTTAATGGTTATTTGTCTCTCGAGCCCGCTGATTCTGCAATTATTATTAGCTTTCCAGTTTGCAAACAATTACCTCTTGTTAAATGCGTTCTTCTGAGCTTCGGCTCTCAGATTGCCAGGGTGTTGTCCTTTTTGGTTTGGTATAGATTGGGGTTTTCGTTTCAAGGTTGTTTTAATGGTGATTCTGAATACAATGGAAACAACTGATATGAGATGGATGCAAATCTCCCCTCCTCGGACGGTATGTGTGGGAAGACGGTGGCCTTTGGAGAAAACTCCGTGGCCAATTACAGAAGAGCTTAGTTTCATTAATGGTGAGTTCATGGATGGCCTTCATCCCAGTTTTCTTGCGGTCAGCGACGTCAAAGCGGAGGGCGATAATGAAAGTTTTGCAGCTCCAAATTCTTGTGGGAGTCTTGCAAATCAGAGAGTTGTTTATGGGAATCTATAGGTGATTTGGACGGCCCATCTGTAACTAAATTTGTTTAAAAATACGTGGGTTTATTTTCTGGAATTATCTTACGAGTCATTTATGCTTCCAAGTGATATCTATATGATGGGCATTATTTCGAAACTAAATTGCGATTAATCATCAATATTTGGAACTATGACTGGCCTCAGTTTCAAACTAGATAAAGAGTCAACCCTAAAGTTTTTTAATTGCAATGCACTTTTGGGAAATCAAATCAACCCCTATATGGAATCAAAATTTTGGATTCTCATTGTAATATATTTTCAATCACTATGGCCTCTTTTGATAACGTTTGCGCTGCTAATTTCAATACATTTCTACTGCAATTCTAGCCTCAATATTTATGTTACACCGTGTACAAGCCAGCTTTAGGCTCATCTTTCTCTCATGGTCAATCCAATTGCCTTGACATACTTTGAACAAATATAAGAATATAAAAATATCATAATCTCGAAAGCATGATGTCTAAATGTGCGTGTTCTTGGTGCTTAGTAAAAGGTGGTGACATTGTTTTCTCTTTGTTATGCATCAAAACATAGTGCAGAAAGTTCGAAGCCAAGTTTTCCATGATGTATTTTCATAAAAGCCGTGTGAATTAATCATGGATTATCTTTTTTGTAACATAAATATATGTATTTGTACTCTTACTCAAAATATTTGTTTATGTATTTCCATTTTTTATTAGATAGTTTTATGTAAAGCTCAAATCTATTAGAAACCAATGAAAAGGAACTTTACAAAAGTTTTGTTTTTAATATAGCATAATACACTGAAATTTCATCATTTAGATTTAGATTTTTAAATAATAGAGTTTATGGTCTTTAGAATTTAAAGGAATTTAACAAAACTTTTCTTAATATAATATAATATGGCAATATTATCATTTCAATTTTCAAATAGTGGAGTTAACTTTTTTTACTACAATATAAATTATCATTTTAATTTGAAAATCATTTCAATTTTCAAATAATGGAGTGAATTTTTTTTCACTACAATATAAATTATCATTTTAATTTTCAAATAATGAAGTTAACTTTTTTTTACTACAATATAAATTATCATTTTAATTTTCAAATAATAGAGTTAACTTTTTTTTACTATAATATAAATTATCATTTCAATTTTCAAATAGTGGAGTAAACTTTTTTTTTACTATAATATAAATATTCATTTCAATTTTCAAATAGTGGAGTTAACGTTTTTTTACTATAATATAAATAATCATTTCAATTTTCAAATACTGGAGTTTATGGTTATTTGATAGATGTAGAGTTTATTGTGTCTCCATTTTTTTAAAACACAATAATAATAATAATAATAATCTATTTTTAAGGTCACGACCAAGCCACACCAAATAGAAAATGATATACATTTCATACAACATATACTTGAGCAACATACTACCATCCAATGAAGCAAGATATTTATAACTGATTTTTTTGGACTTTGAACTATGGACTTAGGTTGTCACTTTCATTTAAGCTATAGAACTAATTAGTCTTCATTGATGCTTTATAACCTTATGCATTGCAACAAATATTGCAACATATTGGTGAGCTAATCATATCCAAATGATTATATAATGTTATGGAGCATTGCCATGTTTAAACATATAGAGGATCGTCCGCATTTAAAAAAAGAAGAAAAAGAAAAAATTATGCATTTACAATTTAAATTTGAAAACTATAACTATGAAAATGTAAATTAGGATGCAACAAAAAATTTACCTAATCTTGTCTTCTCATATAGATATAGTTGTTGGAGAAATAAAAAAATTAAATTAAAAAGGTTTTAACAAATTTAAAAATAAACTAAAAGTAATGGTGAATGAAAAGGGATAATAAAAATGAAAAATTGATTTGGTAATTTTTTTAAGCCTATTGTGGTCTATGTTGTATCTTGATGCATTAGTAGGATTATATGTCCATAGAATACTAGCAAGCAATTCTTTTAAATTAATAAAATATAAAGTGGTAAGCGTTATGAATTATTATTTTGAAATATGATTTATTACTTAACTCTTTAGCTATGCCCTTTATATAAATGTGTTTCAACTTGGTTATATGTTTATGGCCTTTTGAATATCAATCTTTTAAAAATAAAATGTTTTATAAAATTTGAAGTAATATTTTATTTTTATTTTTAAATTTAACTCTCCGTGATGTGCCTAACTTATCACTATGCATTGGTGCTCTTATATGTCTATGGCACATCGTTATTTTTTTTTTCAAAATGGTTAACACTAATGCAATGCACATTGTATTATATGCATTGGTAGAATGTACTATAAAGTAGTTTTTTAGGTGTATCGATAAGAAAACCTTTGCTAAAATCTATGCTTGTTCGTCTTTGCTAAATGAAAAAAATGGAGAAGGGTGAGTACAAGCTAATGATGGTCTCTCATGATGCATTAGTGGCAATGCAAACATGGAAAAACAACAATCTGTTAACTTGGAGAGATTATTCAAGGTACTTTTACAATGAATTTGAATATGGTGTCACAAGATGAAAGGTAGGAAATTGAATTAGTTTTAATGCACAACTTTTATTCATAGAAATTGTGAATAACTATGTGAAATTTGATTTTCTCTAACAATGGTATGTTATTTTTCCAGCAAATTATAAGGTATATGTCTTAGTTCAGGTGTTGAGTACCTTAACGATGAAATTTCCTTCCAAAAACTTGTATAATTGTAGAGAACCCATTTTTTTAATTATGAAAGTCAATATGTCATTGAAATTACAACGCCTTTTGTTTGTTCAGGCTAAGAGGGTATTAACATGATCAAAATAATTTCTTTTTTTCTTTTAGATCGTAGATATCTGCCTTCTCTAGTGCAGTATATAACTCATTTTAGAATTGGTTAAGTCGACGAAAAGTTATAGGAGAAATAACAAAGGTATGTATTCTAGTATTTTGATATATGCGAAAACAAAAAGAGATTAAAAATAGTAAACAATATTAATTTCAAAAAAAAATAGTTCTAGAGGTCATAGTTCCAGAGGGCATAGTTCCAGAGGTCATAGTTCCACAAGTCATAGTTCTAGAGGGCGTAGTTCCAGAGGTCATAGTTTTCAGAGGGCGTAGTTCCACAGGTAATAGTTCCAGAGGGCGTAGTTCCACAGAGCATAGTTCCAGAGGTCATAGTTACAGAGGGCATAGTTCCAGAGGTCATAGTTCCATAGGGTGTAGTTCCAGAGGGAGTAGTTTCACATGCCATAGTTCCAGAGGGCGTAGTTCCACAGGTCATAGTTCCAGAGGGTGTAGTTCAGGAGGTCATAGCTCTAGAGGGCGTAGTTCCAAAGGGCGTAGTTCCACAGGTCATAGTTCTAGAGGGAGTAGTTCCACAGGTCATAGTTTCAGAGGGTGTAGTTCCAGAGGTTATAGTTCCAGAGGGTGTAGTTCCACAGGTCATAGTTCTAGAGGGAGTAGTTACAGAGGTCATACTTCCAGAGGGCGTAGTTCCAAAGGGCATAGTTCCACAAGTCACAGTTCCATAGGTCATAGTCCAAGAGGTCACAGTTCCAGAGGGCGTAGTTCCATAAGTCATAGTTCGAGAAGTCATAGTTCCAGAGGGTATAGTTCCATAGGTCATAGTTCTAGAGGGCGTAGTTCCATAGGCCATAATTCCACACGTCATAGTTCCACAAGTCATAGTTCCAGAGGGCATAGTTCCACAAGTCACAATTCCACAGGTCATAGTTCCAGAGGTCATAGTTCTAGAAGGTGTAGTTCCATAGGTCATAGTTCTAGAGGGCGTAGTTCCACAGGTCACAATTCCATAGGTCATAGTTCTATAGGGCGTAGTTCTAGAGGGCATAGTTCCAGAGGTCATAGTTCCAGAGGGCGTAGTTCCACAAGTCACAGTTCCACAAGTCAAAGTTCCAGAGGTCATAGTTCCATAGGGTGTAGTTCCACAGGTCATAGTTCCAGAGGGCGTAGTTCCACAGGTCATAGTTCCACAGGTCATAGTTCTACAGGGCGTAGTTCTAGAGGTCATAGTTCCACAGGTCATAGTTCCAGAGGGCATAGTTCCACAAGTCACAGTTCCACAGGTCATAATTCCACAGGTCATAGTTCCAGAGGGTGTAGTTCCACAGGTTATAGTTCTAGAGGGCATAGTTCCATAGGTCATAGTTATAGAGGGCATAGTTCCACAGGTCACAGTTCCACAGGTCACAGTTCCACAGGTCACAGTTCCACAGGTCATAGTTCTACAGGGCGTAGTTCTAGAGGTCATAGTTCTAGAGGTCATAGTTCCAGAGGGCGTAGTTCCACAAGTCACAGTTCCACAGGTCATAGTTCAAAGGGTCATAGTTCCAAGGGTCATAGTTCCAGAGGACGTAGTTCCAAAGGTCATAGTTCCAGAGGGCGTAGTTCCACTGGTCATAGTTCCACAAGTCACAGTTCCAGAGGGCGTAGTTCCAGAGGTCATAGTTCTAGAGGTCATAGTTCCAGAGGGCGTAGTTCTAGAGGTCATAGTTCCATAGGGCATAATTCCACAGGTCATAGTTCCACAGGTCACAATTCCACAGGTCATAGTTCTACAGGGCGTAATTCTAAGGTCATAGTTCCAGAGGTCATAGTTCCATAGGGCGTAGTTCCACAAGTCATAGTTCCATAGGTTATAGTTCTAGAGGGCGTAGTTCCATAGGTGATAGTTCCAGAGGGTGTAGTTCCACAGGTCATAGTTCCAGAGGGCGTAGTTCCAGGAGTCATATTTCTAGAGGGCATAGTTCCATAGGGCGTAGTTCCACAGGTCATAGTTCTAGAGGGTGTAGTTCCACAGGTCATAGTTCTAGAGGGTGTAGTTCCACAGGTCATAGTTCCATAGGTCATAGTTCTACATGGTGTAGTTCCAAAGGTCATAGTTCTAGAGGGCGTAGTTCCAGAGGGCGTAGTTCCACAGGTCATAGTTTTATAGGGCATAGTTCCACAGATCATATTTCGAGAGGGCGTAGTTCCACAGGTCATATTTCCACAAGTCATAGTTCTATAGGGCGTAGTTTTAGAAGTTATAGTTCCATAGGTCATAGTTCCAGAGGGCATAGTTCCACAAGTCACAGTTTCATGGGTCATAGTTCTAGAGGTCACAGTTCCAGAGGGCGTAGTTCCAGAGGTCATAGTTCTAGAGGTCATAGTTGCAGAGGTGATAGTTCCAAAGGGCATAGTTCCATAGCTCATAGTTCCAGAGGGTGTAGTTTCATAGGTCATAGTTCCACAGGTCATAGTTCAACAGGTCATAGTTCCAGAGCTCATAGTTCCAAAGGGCGTAGTTCCAGAGGGCGTAGTTCCACAAGTCACAATTGGAGAGGTCATAGTTCCAGAGGGCGTAGTTCCACGGGTCATAGGTCCAGAGGGCATAGTTCCACAGGTCATAGTTCCACAGGTCATAGTTCCATAGGCCATAGTTCTACAACGCGTAGTTCTAGAGGGAATAGTTCCAGAGGTCATAGTTCCAGAGGGCGTAATTCCACAAGTCACAGTTCCATAGGTCATAGTTCCAGAGGTCATAGTTCCAGAGGGCGTAGTTCCAAAGGTCATAGTTCTAGAGTGCGTAGTTCCACAAGTCATAGTTCCAGAGGGCATACTTCAATAGATCATAGTTCCAGAGGGTGTAGTTCCAGAGGTCATAGTTCAAGAGGGTGTAGTTCAAGAGGTCATAGTTCCAGAGGGCATAGTTCCATAGGTCATAGTTCCAGAGGGCATAGTTCCACAAGTCATAGTTCCACAGGTCATAGTCCTGGAGGTCACAGTTCCAGAGGGCGTAGTTCCAAAGGTCATAGTTCTAGAGGTCATAGTTCAAGAGGGCATAGTTCCACATGTCATAGTTCCAAAGGGCGTAGTTCCATAGGTCATAATTCCACAGGTCAAAGTTCCATAGGTCATAGTTCCACAGGTCATAGGTCCAGAGGTCATAGTTCTAGAGTTCATAGTTACAGAGGGCGTAATTCTAGAGAGTGTAGTTCCACAAGTCACAATTCCATAGGTCATCATTCCAGAGGTCATAGTTCTAGAGGGTGTAGTTCCAAATTTCATAGTTCTAGAGGGCGTAGTTCCACAGGTCACAGTTCCACAGGTCATAGTTCTACAGGGTATAGTTCTAGAGGGCATAGTTCCAGAGGTCATAGTTCCAGAGGGCATAGTTCCACAAGTCACAATTCCATAGGTCATAGTTCCAGAGGGTGTAGTTCCACTGGTCACAGTTCTAGAGGGCGTAGTTCCACAAGTCATAGTTCTAGAGGGCGTAGTTCCACAAGTCATAGTTCCACAGGTCACAGTTCCACAGGTCATAGTTCTACAGGGCGTAGTTCTAGAGGTCATAATTCCAAAGGTCATAGTTCCAGAGAGCGTAGTTCAACAAGTCACAATTCCACAAGTCATAGTTCGAGAGGTCATAGTTCCAGAGGGCATAGTTCCACAATTTATAGTTCCAGAGAGCGTAGTTCCACAGGTCATAGTTCCAAAGGTCATAGTTCCAGAGGGCGTAGTTCCAGAGGTCATAGTTCGAGAGGTCATAGTTCCGGAGGGCGTAGTTCCAGAGGTCATAGTTCCAGAGGGCATAGTTCCACAGGTCATAGTTCCACAGGTCACAGTTCCACAGGTCATAGTTCTATAGGGCGTAATTTTAGAGGTCATTGTTCCAAAGGTCATAGTTCCATAGGGCGTAGTTCCACAAGTCACAGTTCCACAGGTCATAGTTCCAGAGGGCGTAATTCCACAGGTCATAATTCCAGAGGGTGTAGTTCCACAGGTCATAGTTCCAGAGGGCGTAGTTCTAGAGCTCATAGTTACAGAGGGCATAGTTCTAGAGGGTGTAGTTCCATAGGTCATAGATCTAGAGGGCATAGTTCCACAGGTCATAGTTCCATAGGGCGTAGTTCCACATGTCATAGTTCTACAGGGCATAGTTCCAGAGGTCATAGTTCTAGAGGGCGTAGTTCCAGAGGGCGTATTTCCACAGGTCATATTTCAAGAGGGCGTAGTTCCACAGGTCATATTTCAAGAGGGCGTAGTTCCATAGGTCATAGTTCCACTTGTCATAGTTCTACAGGGCGTAGTTCTAGAGGTCATAGTTCCAGAGGTCATAGTTCCATAGGGTGTAGTTCCATAAGTCATAGTCACAAAGTTCATAGTTCCAGAGGTCACAATTCTAGAGGGCATATTTCCAGAGGTCATAGTTCTAGAGGTCATAATTCCAGAGGGCATAGTTCCACAAGTCATAGTTCCAGAGGGAGTAGTTCCATAGGTCATAGTTCCACAGGTCATAGTTCTAGAGGTCATAGTTCCAGAGGGCGTAGTTCCACAAGTCACAATTCCACAGGTCATAGTTTGAGAGGTCATAGTTCCAGAGGGCATAGTTCCACAGGTCAAAGTTCCACAGGTCATAGTTCCAGAGGGCATAGTTCCATAGGTCATAGTTCCACAGGTCAAAGTTCCACAGGACATAGTTCTACAGGTTCTAGAGGGCATAGTTCCAGAGGTCATAGTTCCAAAGGGTGTAGTTCGACAAGTCACAGTTCCAGAGGTCATAGTTCCAGAGGTCATAGTTCCAAAGGGCGTAGTTCCATAGGTCATAGTTCCAGAGGGCATAGTTCCACAGGTCATAGTTCCATAGGTCACAGTTCCACATGTCACAGTTCCACAGGTCACAGTTCTACAATGCGTAGTTCTAGAGGTCATAGTTCCAGAGGTCATAGTTCTAGAGGGCGTAGTTCCACAAGTCACAGTTCCAGAGATCATAGATCCAGAGGTCATAGTTCCAGAGGGCGTAGTTCCACAGGTCATAGTTCCAGAGGGCGTAGTTCCACAGGTCATAGTTCCACAGGTCACAATTCTAGAGAGCGTAGTTCCAGAGGTCATAGTTCTAGAGGTCATAGTTCCAGAGGGCGTAGTTCCAGAGGTCATAGTTCCAGAGGGCATAGTTCCACAGGTCATAGTCCCACAGGTCACAGTTCCACATGTCATAGTTCTACAGGGCGTAATTCTAGAGGTCATAGTTCCATAGGTCATAGTCATAGTTCCATAGGGTGTAGTTCCACAAGTCATAGTTCCACAGGTCATAGTTCCTGAGGGCGTAGTACCACAGGTCATAGTTCTAGAGGCTGTAGTTCCACAGGTCATAGTTCCAGAGGGCGTAGTTCCACAGGTCATAGGGCGTAGTTCCACTGGTCATAGTTCCATAGGGCGTAGTTCCACATGTCATAGTTCCACAGGTCGTAGTTCTACATGGCGTAGTTCCAGAGGTCATAGTTCTAGAGGGCATAGTTCCAGAGGGTGTAGTTCCATAGGTCATATTTCGAGAAGGCGTAGTTCCATAGGTCATAGTTCCACAGGTCATAGTTCTACAGGGCAAGTTCTAGAGGTCATAGTTCCAAAGGCCATAGTTCCAGAGGGCGTAGTTCCACAAGCCACAGTTCCACAGGTCATAGTTCCAGAGGTCACAGTTCCAGAGGGCATAGTTCCAGAGGTCATAGTTCTAGAGGTCATAGCTGCAGAGGTGATAGTTCCAAAGGGAATAGTTCCACAGGTCATAGTTCTAGAGGGCGTAGTTCCATAGGTCATAGTTCCATAGGTCATAGTTCCACAAGTCATAGTTCTAGAGGTCATAGTTCCAGAGGTCATAGTTCTAGAGGGGGTAGTTCCGCAAGTCACAATTCCAGAGGTCATAGTTCCAAAGTTCATAAATCCAGAGGGCGTAGATCCACAGGCCAAAGTTCCATAGGTCATAGTTCCAGAGGGCGTAGTTCCACATGTCATAGTTCTACAGGTCACAGTTCCAGAGGCCATAGTTCTATAGGGCGTAGTTCTAGAGGGAATAGTTCCAGAGGGCGTAGTTCCACAAGTCACAGTTCCACAGGTCATAGTTCCAGAGGGTGTAGTTCCATAGGTCATAGTTCCAGAGTGCGTAGTTCCACAGGTCATAGTTCTAGAGGGCGTAGTTCCACAGTTAATAGTTCTGGAGGGCATAATTCCAGAGGTCATAGTTCCATAGGGTGTAGTTCGAGAGGTCATAGTTCCAGAGGCAGTAGTTCTAGGGGTCATAGTTCCAGAGGGCGTAGTTCCACAAGTCATAGCTCCACAGGTCATAGTCCTAGAGGTCACAGTTCCAGAGGGCGTAGTTCCAGAGGTCATAGTTCCAGAGGGCATAGTTCCACATGTCATAGTTCTAGAGGGCGTAGTTCCATAGGTCATAATTCCACAGGTCATAGTTCCATAGGTCACAGTTCCACAGGTCATATTTCCAGAGGTCATAGTTTCAAAGGTCATAGTTCTAGAGGTCATAGTTCACGTGGGCGTAGTTCTAGAGGGCTTAGTTCCACAAGTCACAATTCCACAGGTCATAGTTCCAGAGGGTGTAGTTCCACAGGTCAAAGTTCCATAGGTCATAGTTCCAGAGGGCGTAGTTCCACAGGTCATAGTTCCACAGGTCACAGTTCCACAGGTCATAGTTCTACAGGGCGTAGTTCTACAGGGCATAGTTCTAGAGGTCATAGTTCCAGAGGGCATAGTTACACAAGTCACAGTTCCATAGGTCATAGTTTTAGAGGTCATAGTTCCAGAGTGTGTAGTTCCACAGGTCACAGTTCCAAAGGTTGTACTTCCACAGGTCATAGTTCTAGAGGGCATAGTTCCACCGATCATAGTTCCACAGGTCATAGTTCCACAAGTCATAGTTCTACAGGGTGTAGTTCTAGAGGTCATAGTTCCTGAGGTCATAGTTACAGAGGGCTTAGTTCCACAAGTCACAATTCTACAGGTCATAGTTCCAGAGGTCATAGTTCCAGAGGGCGTAGTTACAGAGGTTATAGTTCTAGAGGGCGTAGTTCCAGAGGTCATAGTTCTAGAGGTCACAGTTCCAGAGGGCACAGTTCCAAAGGTCATAGTTCCAGAGGGCGTAGTTCCAGAGGTCATAGTTCCAGAGGGTATAGTTCCACAGGTTACAATTCCGCAGGTCATAGTTATATAGGGCATAATTCTAGAGGTCATTGTTCCAAAGGTCATAGTTCCATAGGGCATAGTTCCACAAGTCACAGTTCCATAGGTCATAGTTCCAGAGGGCGTAATTCCATAGGTCATAGTTCCAGAGGGTGTAGTTCCATAGGTCAAAGTTCCAGAGGGCGTATTTCCAAAGGTCATAGTTACAGAGAGCTTAGTTCCATAGGTCATTGTTCCATAGGGCATAGTTCCACAGGTCATAGTTCCATAGGGCGTAGTTCCACAGGTCATAGTTCCATAGGTCATAGTTCCATAGGTCATAGTTCTACAGGGCATAGTTCTAGAGGTCATAGTTCTAGAGGGCGTAGTTCCAAAGGGCATAGTTCCACGGGTCAGAGTTCCAAAGGGCATATTTCCACAGGTCATATTTCGAGAGGGCGTAGTTCCACAGGTCATATTTTGAGAGGGCATAGTTCCACAGGTCATAGTTCTACATGGCGTAGTTATATAGGTCATAGTTCCAGAGGTCATAGTTCCAAAGGGCGTAGTTCCACAAGTCACAGTTCCAAAGGTCATAGTTCCAGAGGTCACAGTTCCAGAGGGCGTAATTCCAGAGGTCACAGTTCCAGAGGGCGTAATTCCAGAGGACATAGTTCCACAGGTCATAGTTCCAGAGGGCGTAGTTCCATAGGTCATAGTTCCAGAGGTCATAGTTCCAGAGGTCATAGTTCTAGAGGGCGTAGTTCCACAAGTCACAATTCCATAGGTCATAGTTCGAGAGGTCATAGTTCCATAGGGCATAGTTCCACAGGTCAAAGTTCCATAGGTCATAGTTCCAGAGGGCGTAGTTCCACAGGTCATAGTTCCACAGGTCATAGTTCCATAGGACATAGTTCTACAGGGCGTAGTTCTAGAGGGCATAGTTCCAGAAGTCATAGTTCCAGAGGGCATAGTTCCACAAGTCACAGTTCCACAGGTCATAGTTCCAGAGGTCATAGTTCCAGAGGGCATAGTTCCATAGGTCATAGTTCCAGAGGGCGTAGTTCCATAGGTCATAGTTCCACAGGTCACAGTTCCACAGGTCATAGTTCTACAACGCGTAGTTCTAGAGGTCATAGTTCCAGAGGGCGTAGTTCCACAAGTCACAATTCCACAGGTCATAGTTTGAGAGGTCATAGTTCCAGAGGGTGTAGTTCCATAGGTCAAAGTTCCATAGGTCATAGTTCCAGAGGGCGTAGTTCCATAGGTCATAGTTCCAGAGGTCACAGTTCCACAGGATATAGTTCTACAGGGCGTAGTTCTAGAGGGAATAGTTCCAGAGGTCATAGTTCCAGAGGGCGTAGTTCCACAGGTCATAGTTCTAGAGGGCTTAGTTCCATAGGTCATAGTTCCAGAGGGCGTAGTTCCACAGGTCATAGTTCCACAGGTCACAGTTCCACGGGTCATAGTTCTATAGGGTGTAGTTCTAGAGGTCATAGTTCCAGAGGTCATAGTTCAAGAGGGCGTAGTTCCATAGGTCATAGTTCTAGAGGTCATAGTTCCAGAGGGCATAGTTCCAGAGGTCATAGTTCCAGAGGGCGTAGTTCAATAGGTCATAGTTCCACAAGTCACAATTCCAGAGAGCGTAGTTCCACAGGCCATAGTTATAGAGGTCATAGTTCCAGAGGGTGTAGTTCCATAGGGCATAGTTCCACAGGTTATAGTTCCCCAGGTCACAGTTCCACAAGTCTTAGTTCTATAGGGCGTAATTCTAGAGGTCATAGTTCCAGAGGTCATAGTTCCATAGGGTGTAGTTCCACAAGTTATAGTTCCACATGTCGTAGTTCCAGAGGGCGTAGTTCCACAGGTCATAGTTCCAGAGGGTGTAGTTCCACAGGTCATAGTTCAAAAGGGCGTAGTTCCAGAGGGTGTAGTTCCACAGGTCATAGTTCCAGAGGGCGTAGTTCCCAGGTCATAGTTCCATAGGGCGTAGTTCCACAGGTCATAGTTCCACAAGTCATAGTTCTACATGGCGTAGTTCGAGAGGTCATAGTTCTATAGGGCGTAGTTCTAGAGGGAATAATTCCACAGGTCATAGTTTTATAGGGCGTAGTTCCACATGTCATATTTCAAGACGACATAGTTCCATAAGTCATAGTTTGAGAGGGCATAGTTCCATAGGTAATAGTTCCACAGGTCATAGTTCTACAGGGCATAGTTCTAGAGGTCATAGTTCCATATGTCATAGTTCCAAAGGGCATAGTTCCACAAGTCATAGTTCCAAGGGTCATAGTTCCAAGGGTCATAGTTCCAGAGGTCACAGTTCCATAGGGCATAGTTGTAGAGGTCATAGTTCTAGAGGTCATAGTTGTAGAGGTGATAGTTCCGTAGGGCATAGTTCCACAGGTCATAGTTCCAGAGGGCGTAGTTCCACAGGTCATAGTTCCACAGGTCACAGTTCCACAGGTCATAGTTCCACAGGTCATAGTTCCAGAGGGCGTAGTTCTAGAGGGCTTAGTTCCACAAGTCACAATTCCAGAGGTCATAGTTCCATAGGGCGTAGTTTCACAGGTCAAAGTTCCACAGGTCATAGTTCCATAGGTCACAGTTCCATAGGCCATAGTTCTACAGGGCGTAGTTCTAGAGGGAATAGTTCCAGAGGTCATAGTTCCAGAGGGCGTAGTTCCACAAGTCACAGTTCCACAGGTCATAGTTCTAGAGGTCATAGTTCCAGAGGGCGTAGTTCCACAAGTCATAGTTCCAGAGTGCGTAGTTCCACAGGTCATAGTTCTAGAGGGCATAGTTCCACAAGTCATAGTTCCAAAGGGCATAGTTCCACAGGTCATAGTTCCAAAGGGCGTAGTTCCACAAGTCACAATTCCACAGGTCATAGTTCCAGAGGTCATAGTTCTAGAGGGTATAGTTCCACAAGTCAAAGTTCCATAGGTCATAGTTCCAGAGGGCGTAGTTCCACTGGCTATAGTTCCATAGGTCATAGTTTTACAGGGCCTAGTTCCACAGGTCACAATTCCATAAGGCATAGTTCTACAAGGAGTAGTTCTAGAGGGAATAGTTCTAGAGGTCATAGTTTCAGAGGGCGTAGTTTGGAACTATGACCTGTGGAACTATGCCCTTTGGAACTATGACTTGTGGAACTACACCCTCTGGAACTATGACCTGTGGAACTGCGCCCTCTGGAACTATGCCCTCTAGAACTATGACCTCTGGAACTCTGACCTATGGAACTGTGACTTGTGGAACTATGCCCTCTGCAACTATGACCTCTGGAACTATGACCTCTAGAAGTATGCCTTGTAGAACTATGACCTGTGGAACTGTGACATGTGGAACTATGACCTGTGGAACTACGCCCTCTAGAACTATGACCTGCAGAACTTTGACCTATGGAACTACGCCCTTTGGAACAATGAACTCTAGAGCTATGACCTGTGAAATTGTGACTTGTGGAATTACTCCCTCTAGAAATATGACCTCTAGAACAATGACCTCTAGAACTAGCCCTGCACAACTATGACCTGTGGAACTATGACTTGTGGAACTATGACCTATGGAACTACGTCCTCTGGAGATACGACCTGTGGAACTATGCCCTCTAGAACTATGACCTCTAGAACAATGACCTCTGGAACTACACCCTCCAAAACAATGACCTCTGGAACTATGACCCGTGGAACTGTGACTTGTGGAACTGTGACTTGTGGAACTACGCCCTCTAGAACTATGACCTCTGGAACTATGACCTCTACAACAACACCCTATGGAACTACACCCTCTCGAAATATGATTTGTGGAACTATTCCATCTCGAAATATGACCTGTGGAACTATGCCCTATAAAACTTTGACCCGTGGAACTACGCGCTCTGGAACTACGCCCTCTAGAACTATGACCTCTGGAACTACGCCATGTATAACTATGACCTATGTAACTACGCCCTATGGAACTATGACCTGTGGAACTATTCCCTCTGGAACTACGCCCTATGCAAATATGACCTGTGGAACTACACCCTCTGGAACTACGCCCTATGCAAATATGACCTGTGGAACTGTGCCCTCTGGAACTATGACCTGTGGAACTACGCTCTCTGGAACTATGACCTCTGGAACTATGATCTGTGTAACTATGACTTGTGGAACTATGCCCTCTGGAACTATGACCTCTGGAACTATGACCTCTAGAACTACGCCCTATAGAACTATGACCAGTGGAACTGTGCCCTGTGGAACTATGACCTGTGGAACTACGCCCTCTGGAACTATGACCTGTGGAATTACGCCCTCTGGAACTATGACCTGTGGAACTGTGACTTGTGGAACTATGCCCTCTGGAACTATGACCTGTGGAACTATGCCCTCTAGAACTACGCCTTGTAGAACTAGGTCATGTGGAACTTTTACCTGTGGAACTATGACCTGTGGAACTATGTCCTCTGGAACTATGACCTGTGGAACTACGCCCTCTGGAACTATGACCTTTGGAACTATGACCTGTGGAATTGTGACTTGTGGAACTACGCCCTCTGGAAATACGCTCTCTGGAACTATGACCTCCAGAACTATGACCTGTGGAACTTTGACCTGTGGAACTATGACCTATGGAACTACGCCCTTTGGAACTATGACCTATGGAACTATGCCCTCTGGAACTATGACCTCTAGAACTATGAACTCTAGAACTATGACCTCTGGAACTACGCCCTCTGGAACTGTGACCTCTAGAACTATGACCTGTGGAACTATGACCTCTGGAACTACGCCCTCTGGAGCTATGACCTCTGCAACTATGACCTCTAGAACTACGCTCTGTAGAACTATGACTTGTGGAATTGTGACCTGTGGAACTATGCCCTCTCGAAATATGACCTGTGGAACTACGCCCTCTCAAAATATGACCTGTGGAAATACGCCCTCTGGAACTATGACCTATGGAACTACACCCTCTTGAACTATGCCCTCTAGAACTATGACCTCTACAACTACGCCCTGTAGAACTATGACCTATGGAACTATGACCTGTGGAACTACGCCTTATGTAATTATGACCTGTGAAACTATGCCCTTTGGAACTATGACCTATGGAACTACGCCCTATGGAACTATGACCTTTGGAACTATGACCTCTAGAATTACACTCTATAGAACTATGACCCGTGGAACTGTGACCTGTGGAACAATGACCTCTGGAACTATGCCCTCTGGAACTATGACCTCTAAAACTATGACCTCTGGAACTGTGACCTCTGGAACTGTGACTTGTGGAACTATGACCTGTGGAGCTACGCCCTCTGGAAGTATGACCTATGAAACTATGCCCTCTGGAACTATGACCTCTGGAACTATGACCCATGGAACTGTGACTTGTGGAACTACGCCCTCTGTAACTATGAACTCTGGAACTATGACCTCTATAAATACGCCCTGTAGAACTATGACCCGTGGAACTGTGACTTGTAGAACTGTGACCTGTGGAACTACGCCCTCTGGAACTATGACCTTTGGAACTACGCCCTCTGGAACTATGACCTATGGAACTATGCCCTCTGGAACTATGACCTCTAGAACTATGACCTGTGGAACTGTGACTTATGGAACTACACCCTCTGGAACTATGACCTCTGGAACTATGACCTCTAGAACTACGCTTGTAGAACTGTGACCTGTGGAACTGTGACCTGTGGAACTATGACCTGTGGAACTACGCCCTCTGTAACTATGACCTGTGGAACTACACCCTTTGGAACTATGACCTATGGAACTATGCCCTCTGGAACTATGACCTCTTGAACTATGACCTGTGGAACTGTGACTTGTGGAACTACACCCTCTGAAACTATGACCTCTGGAACTATGCCCTCTAGAACTACGCCGTGTGGAATTATGACCTGTGGAACTATGACCTGTGGAACTATGACCTATGGAACTACGCCCTCTGGAACTATGACCTGTGGAACTATGACCTATGGAACTACACCCTCTGGAACTATGACCTGTGGAATTGTGACTTGTGGAAATATGCCCTCTGGAACTACCCCCTCTGGAACTATGACTTGTGGAACTATGACCTGTGGCACTATGACCAATGGAACTATGACCTGTGGAATTATGACCTATGGAACTACGCCCTCTGGAACTATGACCTGTGGAACTATGCCCTCTAGAACTATGACCTCTGGAACTATGACCTCTAGAAATATGACCTCTGGAACTATGCCCTCTGGAACTGTGACCTCTAGGACTATGACCTATTGAACTATGACTTGTAGAACTATGCCCTTTGGAACTATGACCTCTGGAACTACGCCCTCTGGAACTATGACCTCTGGAACTATGACTTGTGGAACTACGCCTTCTGGAACTATGACCCATGGAACTATGCCCTCTGGAACTATGACCTTTGGAACTACGCCCTGTAGAACTATGACTTGTGGAACTATGACCTGTGGAACTACGCCCTCTGTAAGTATGACCTGTGGAACTACTCCCTCTAGAACTATGACCTCTGGAACTATGCCCTTTGGAACTACGCCCTTTAGAACTATGACCTCTGTAACTATGCCCTATGGAACTATGACCTGTGGAACTACGCCCTATTGAACTACTCCCTCTGGAACTACTCCCTCTGGAACTACTCCCTCTGGAACTATGCCCTGTGGAACTACGCCCTCTGGAACTATGACCTGTGGAACTACGCCCTCTGGAAACTATGACCTCTAGAACTACGCCTTTTAGAACTATGACCAGTGGAACTACGCCCTCTGGAACTATGATCTGTGGAACTACACCCTCTGGATCTATGACCTCTAGAACTATTTTTTTTTGAAATTAATATTGTTTACTATTTTTAATCTCTTTTTGTTTTTGCATATATCAAAATACTAGAATACATACCTCTCTTATTTCTACTATAACATTTTGTCAACTTAACCAATTCTAAAATGAGTTATATACTGCACTAGAGAAGACCAATATCTATGATCTAAAAGAAAAAAATAAATTATTTTGATCATGTTAATACCCTCTTAGCCTGAACAAACAAAAGGCGTTGTTATTTCAATGACATATTGACTTTCATAATTAAAAAAATGGGTTCTCTACAATTATACAAGTTTTTGGAAGGAAATTTCATCATTAAGGTACTCAACACCTAAACCAAGACATATACCTTATATTTTGTTGGAAAAATAACATACCACTGTTAGAAAAAATCAAGTTTCACATAGTTATTCACAATTTCTATGAATAAAAGTTGTGCATTAAAACTAATTCAATTTCCTACCTTTCATCTTGTGACACCATATTCAAATTCATTGTAAAAGTACTTTGAATAATCTCTCCAAGTTAACAGATTGTTGTTTTTCCATGTTTGCATTGCCACTAATGCGTCATGAGAGACCATCATTAGCTTGCACTCACCCTTTTCCATTTTTTTCATTTAGCAAGGACGAACGAGCATATATTTTAACAAAGGTTTTCTTATCGATACACCTAAAAAACTACTCTATAGTACATTCTACCAATGCATACAATACAATGTACATTGCATTAGTGTTAACCATTTTGAAAGAAAAAATAACGATGTGCCAGACATATAAGAGCACCAATGCATAGTGATACTAGGCACATCATGGAGAGTTAAATTTTAAAATAAAAATAAAATATTGCTTCAAATTTTATAAAACATTTTATTTTTAAAAGATTGATATTCAAAAGGCCATAAACATATAACCAAATTGAAACACATTTATATAAGGGTCATAGCTAAAGAGTTAAGTAATAAATCATATTTCAAAATAATAATTCATGATGCTTACCACTTTATATTTTATTAATTTAAAAGAATTGCTTGCTAGTATTCTATGGACATATAATCCTACTGATGCATCAAGACACAACATAGACCACAATAGGCTTAAAAAAATTACCAAATCAATTTTTCATTTTTGTTATCCCTTTTCATTCACCATTACTTTTAGTTTATTTTTAAATTTGTTAAAACCTTTTTAATTTAATTTTTTTATTTCACTATATCTATGTGAGAAGACAAGATTAGGTAAATTTTTTGTTACATCCTAATTTACATTTTCATAGTTATAGTTTTCAAATTTAAATTGTAAATGCATAAATTTTTTTTTTAATGTGGACGATCCTCTATATGTTTAAGCATGGCAATGCTCCATAACATTATATAATCATTTGGATATGATTAGCTCACCAATATATTGCGATATTTGTTGCAATGCATAAGGTTATAAAGCATCAATGAAGACTAATTAGTTCTATAGCTTAAATGAAAGTGACAACCTAAGTCCATAGTTCAAAGTCCAAAAAGATCAGTGATAAATATCTTGCTTCATTAGATGGTAGTATGTTGCTCAAGTATAGGTTGTATGAAATGTATATCATTTTCTATTTGGCGTGGCTTGGTTGTGACCTTAAAAATAGATTATTATTATTATTATTATTATTATTGTGTTTTAAAAAAATAGAGACACAATAAACTATACCTCTATCAAATAACCATAAACTCCAGTGTTTGAAAATTAAAATGATAATTTATATTATAGTAACAAAAAATTAACTCCATTATTTGAAAATTGAAATGATAATTTATATTATAGTAAAAAAAAGTTAACTTCACTTGAAAATTGAAATGATAATTTATATTATAGTAAAAAAACGTTAACTCCATTATTTGAAAATTAAAATGATAATTTATATTGTAGTAAAAAAAAAATCACTCCACTATTTGAAATTTGAAAATCAATTTGAAAATTGAAATGATTTTCAAATTGAAATGATAATTTATATTGTAGTAAAAAAATGTTAACTTCACTATTTGAAAATTGCAATGATAATATTGCCATATTATATTATATTGAGAAAAGTTTTGTTTAATTCCTTTAAATTCTAAAGACTCATAGACTCTATTATTTAAAAATCGAAATCAAAATGATGACATTTCAGTGTATTATGCTATATTAAAAACAAAACTTTTGTAAAGTTCTTTTTCATTCGTTTCTAATAGATTTGAGCTTTACATAAAACTATCTAATAGAAAATGGAAATACATAAATAAATATTTTGAGTAAGAGTACAAATACATATATTTATGTTACAGAAAAGATAATCCATGATTAATTCACACAATTTTTATGGAAATACATCATGGAAAACTTGGCTCAGAAGCACTATGTTATGATGCATAACAAAGAGAAAACAATGTCACCACCTTTCACTGAGCGCCAAGAACACACACATTTAGACATCATGCTTTCGAGAGTATGATATTTTTATATTCTTATATTTGTTCAAAGTATGTCAAGACAATTGGATTGACCATGACAGAAAGATGAGCCTAAAGTTGGCCTGTACATTGTGTAACATAAATATCGAGGCTAGAATTGCAGTAGAAATGTATTGAAATTAGCAGCACAAATGTTATCAAAAGAGGCCATAGTGATTGAAAATATATTACAGTGAGAATCCAAAATTTTGATTCCATATAGGGGTTGATTTGATTTCCCAAAAGTGCATTGCAATTAAAAAAATTTAGGGTTGAATCTTTATCTAGTTTGAAATTAAGGCCAGTCATAGTTCCAAATATTGATGATTAACCACAATTTAGTTTTGAAATAATGCCCATCATATAGATATCACTTGGAAGCATAAATGACCCGTAAGATAATTCCAGAAAATAAACCCACGTATTTTTAAACAAATTTAGTTACAGATGGGCCATCCAAATCACCTATAGATTCCCATAAACAACTCTCTGATTTGAAAGACTCCCACAAGAATTTGGAGCCGAAAAAATTTCATTATCGCCCTCTGCTTTGACACCGTTGACCGCAAGAAAACTGGGATGAAGGCCATCCATGAACTCACCATTAATGAAACTAAGCTCTTCTGCAATTGGCCACAGAGTTTTCTCCAAAGGCTACCGTCTTCCCACACATACCGGCTGCAGAGGGGAGATTTGCATCCATCGCATATCAATTGTTTGCATTGTATTCATAATCACCATTAAAACAACCTTGAAACGAAAACCCCAATTTGTACCAAACCAAAAAGGACAACACCCTGGCAATCTAAGAGTCGAAGCTAGAAGAACGCGTTTAACAAGAGGTAATTGTTTGCAAACCGGAAAGCTAATAATAATTGCAAAATCAGCGAGCTCGAGAGACAAATAACCATTAAACAAACATATTCGCTCAACTCAATTTCAAATTTAAAGACCGCTTCTTTTCCAATTTCAAACTTCAACCCGCCTTTTTACCAAGTTCAAATTTCAAGCAGCCAATTTGTCCAGTTCAAATTTCAACTCGTATGCATGGCATGGATGCATTCCATGGACGCATTGCATGGCATGGCAGTTGGATGCATTCCATGGATGTTATGCAGCTCATCGTCAGGGATGTTGGGATTGCTCATATTTCGAGGGAGAGGTGACACAAAGGTAACGACGGTTTGTGTCACGACGTTTGGATGGGTGGAGTGGCCAGATAAATTTTGTTGCCTACCAGAGGATGTACGTTGGAATCAGGGATTGGCGGCAGTCAGAAAAGGTCCCTTTCATTTGGGGTTTAGCCTACACCTTAAAAATGAGGTCGAGCTTGACGAACTACTATCTTGATGTTTGACCATGGTTTTCTCGAACAGAAGCAGGGTCAAACTGACAGCCCCAGAAATCCAGGCGCCGGAGAAAAATCGGGCCGGCAACATACAAAAGAGTTTTTTTATAGGACCCTTGGTATACAGTCAGTCTAATAATAGGAATGGTCCTTGATGTCCAGGAGGGTTGGAATTTCAAACTACAAAAGGGCGTCACATTTGATGGTTTAGACTATTACAATACTGATTTTGCCCGGTTTTAAGGAAGAGGGTTGATATTTGCACGAAATTTTTAATTGTATTTGATGGACAAATTGATCCATGACGACGAGCAATTTACAGTGATAAATAAAATAAAGTGACTAAAAGTTCCAAGAATAGAATTTCATGGAACAATTTGTCCGTAAAATACTGTAAATAAATTTGAGAAACTAACAACATTTTTTGTTAAAACAATCAAAACTAGCATCAGAGTCGTGAAAACTATCAAATTTGATGGAGATGCTTGTAGCTTTTATAATAGGGTGGAAAGACTTTCCAACTCTTTTGATAATTTAAATTGGTATTTAATGAATATTCAATATTGTATCGTTTACAAAGTTATCTATTATATATTATATTTGTAACTCTAACAACTTAGTTAATGTCAATGATGTGTCCTTATATTATATGAACACATTTTAATTTAATTCGAAAGAATAATTAAATAATATTAATGCATTTCAAGTAATATAGCTTAAGTGAGTCTAATGGTTAAGAACATGTGTTTCCTCTTAAGAGATCACAAGTTCAAATGAAACCATGTTTCTCACTCCTTTAGATGCAAACATACATTATCTTCAAGGTTATCATTCTTTACTCTTAGGTTCTTTATGGATGTTAGAGTATCCTTGCTCCTTGCTTGTTTGAAGAGGTTAGACTAGTAGAAATGTTTGTCACACTTTCATGTTAGCTCCTAATTTATATTAGTAATGCCCTTAGTTAGTGTAAAAAATAAATTGTAGCATGGTAGTTCTAGTGGATTTTTCTATTACATTAACCACATAAATCTAAGTTAAACATGAACTACTAATTTACTAACACCAACCCACCACGTTGAACCCCTTAGTACCTAACTAACCCATGATTAAGGCTACTAACCCATTAATACTTAACCACTAACCCATAAATTTGTAAATATCCCTCACACTCAAAAATCAATAGTTTTATATGACTAATTTACACTTTATTACATGTTTATTTGTTTATGTGTCAATTATGGCAATGCCATTTATGGCAATGCCATTTATGGCAACACTTTTTTTTAAATAATCAATTACATAACCTAAGAGTGACATCATTGTCTTCACATTTTAAAGCAATGAATGTCAAATTAAGGTCACATTAACAAATATTTGAATCTCACATTTAAAAACCATCCAATACCTAAAACTTAATATAATGTAAATGCTACATATAAAGCTATGAAAATTATACTTTATTCTTAAAAGCCCTTTGTCTTTATACATGGTGAATTTTGAATTTAACTTTTAATTTTATAACTTGACATTATTTATCTAATGGTAAATATATAATATTATTATTGTTAATGCTCAATTAATTAGGTGATATTCTATAGTCTTAACAATTTCTTAATTAAAAGTCTAGAAAAACATGTATGTTCTAGTTCAATGATACTTTGGAGTGTTATGGATAGTACTAATATGCCACAACTTGTATTCATCAATTTATTTTAGAAAGGTTTTGAAGACTTTAATTTACACTTGTGACATTGTCAATAGCTACCCACACCTAGTTTTTCCCAATTCTAAGCCAACTTTTAACATTTCTAAGAGATAGATATACACAATTTTAAGGGGCTGTCTACCTGTTCTATGAAACAGTTTTCTCGCTGCAATCCTATAAATCTGTAGGAAATCACTATTTTTTATTGTTTAAAATCCATTTTAAAATGCAGAAATAGATTCAGCATGCCAAAAAACCCGAGAAATTAGAATTCTACAAAAATAATCACTCAAATATGGAGATCTAACAATTTCTCGTCATATTTAAGACAAAGATCCCCCAAAAAAAAAATAATCTTTTTATAAAACATTTAAACTAAAAACAATTTTACTATTAATTTCATTTATTAAAGCATTTTAATCTTACTTTATTTAAAAAAAACTAAACCCAAAACTCTTAAATATAATTTTAGTATAAATAACCAATCTAAATACTTGTACTTGGTATAAATTCCTATCAAATATTAATCCATTTTAAAAAAATTATCTATTTCAAAATTTCCGTTTATTTTGGTACAAGTCAAAGTCATTCCATTCTTTATTTTAAAGATTTTTATTTTATTTTAAATTGAATGTCTTAACTAATTAAGTTATGGGCATGGAATTTTATTAGTCGTTGCCAAAGCAGGACTGTAGTTTTCGGTACCGAGTCAACATTCATTGACTCACGATTAGTCCTCCACCCCTCCAAAAATTTCCTAATGTTTTGAAAATACAATTTATTATTTTGATATTTTGAAAAAACAAATTATTTTTTTATATTTTACAATTTGAATTTTTTGATTCCACGAAGAGTGGGAAAGTTTTTCTTAATGTCTTGAAAAAACTATTTATCATTTTGATAATTTTGAAAAAGCAAGTCATTTGTTATATTTATAAGTTGATAATTTGAATTTTTTTATTCGACTTGGAGTTGTGATGTGCTTTAATTAGCTTTGGTGTGTTCAATGTTTTTCCACTATTTGTTAGAGCCAACAAATCATTTAAAAATGCAAAATTTTAAAAATAGCCATATACATAACTATTTTTTTTTTTATCTTAAATGACATAGGGACATAGGGATGTTGCAGCCAATGCTTGTTCCATTGTTGCAATTGATGCGTGTTGTGGCGACCTGCATACACAATGATATTATCAGTGGGATCATCTTCCCATAGTTGTGCCATGTTGAACTCATGTTCTTCTTGGTGACTGTCAAGTGCCATATATTAGAAATATTCCCATCCCATAAAAGAAGGGTAGATCTAAGGATTGATTGGGAATACAACCTATAACAAGAGGAGGGCAATGAATCTGTGCTTCAATGGGGAGGAAAACATATGCAGATTGAGACACATTAGATTATGTAGCAGAGATAACAAATGAATTCTTTTACCTTTAATCATTTTACCCAGTCAATGAACCAATTGAAGATCCAGTACCAGAACTAGTGAATGCACCAGTGATAGTCACAGATTTATTCACCCAATTTCATATTCTCCAACAACAAAAGAAGAAACAATATAGGGGAAATTGTTTCATCAATTTACTATCCCGGTGAACCAACATCTAAGAAGCCATAAGCAAAGGGGGTAGTAGGGAAGGTTAAAATAGATACATATATTCTATAATGTGCATTAAATTTAAATCACTACCGAGTTTTACTCGGTTGAGCTGGGTCTGAATTCCTTTCAGTAAACTATAATTTCAGTAGATGAGACTATGCTATGCTATGTTTTAATAGTTAATGAGAAATAAACATAATTTTTAGAAAGCTTTCATTCAACAACTAAACTAATGCATGCACCACTCCTTTTGTATCCAAAATAGTTACAATTCTCCTCTACTGATGAACAATTCAAAGAAACAACACTCGTTGGTTCTTGCGAATTGGTCATGCTCTAATGATGAACCAACTAGCCTAACCTTGTCCTGGAAAAATAGAAGGTAAGTGCTCTAAATAAAAATTAGTAATATCGTTTGCAACAAATAGTGGATGATTGTTTTCATTTGGAGAAGATAATATTTATGAGACAATCACTGATTTTCGTGTTTTTGGGATGTACAAAAATTAGAAGTGTAATACCTTTATAATGAGGGATTAGAAGGAACCTTGATCTATTGAATGTGTAGAACTTTGTATGGCTTCCAATTCTAGCTTCCTTCCTTAGTCTAGACACCTGCAATCCAATATGCAGAACACATATTTGATGTAGTGTAGTACCTCATATGGCTTCCAATTCTAGCTTCCTTCCCTATTATATACACCTATAATCCAAGATGAAGAACACAAATTTGACTACATCAGAACCCTAAGAGATGTCCCTTGTCATACATCATGCATCTGCAATCACTCATCATGTGCCTTAATTCTGACAACCTTCCTTAGCCTTCCTGCATCTGCTATCACTCGTCATATGCCTTACTTTTGACAACCTTCCTTAGCCCTACCTTTACCAAAGACATATTGGTAAATTTTGATAATAACAGGGGGAGTAAGGTATTCCTTAACCCTACCTTTATCATAGATAGACTGGTCACTTCTACACTACAATTATGGAAGCATGACTATAAGCTAGTGAGTCTTGCGAAGATGGTTCATCGAACACATGGAAAATCAAAGGCAGAAGAACCATCAATACCAAGTCAATTGGATCTCAAAAATTGGACAAAGCATAACTACAAAGTCTTATTGTTTATGACTAGTACCGTCTCTAACCCTCTCTTACATTACCATTAACATTCTATTTTTTGTACTTGATACATAAATACTTTGTCTTTGGCGTGATTAAATTAAATGCTTAATTTTTTTTCTATTTTTGGGATAGAGAATAGGATTCACAGTGGAGATACAATATCCAAATGGTGTTAAATACATGCTACTATTACACCATATCCATCTTCTTGAAATCAAATAGTATCAAAGTGCCAACTACGACCTAAGGTTGCAAGTCCCATTGAATTTAAATTTGCACGTTGAACAAGTAGATGCATGCATGGAAGCCATGAGTCAAGGGATATGTTACTCTACCATATGTAGGCCAGACATCTAAGAATATATTTTTCCACTCGGCCTAGTTTGATTGAATCACATAATCAAACTAAATCTTTATTTCAAAAATAATTTGGTAGTTGGTTGTTGCAAAATAAGATACTAGTTCCAGTAGCAAGATAACTGTCCACTTCTTTTCAAACACCCAAATAGATAGGGATGCATCCGACTCTGAGCTTTCATTCTTTGTGGGAATTGTCTTCCCTTGTTATAATCAAATGTGTTCTTTCATTGGTTTACAATATCCTCTTCCCTCATTATAATAAAATGGATTGGAAAGAAATTTTTTTTGGGGAGGATTAATTAGCAAAAAAACACACTCCACTAGTTCTATAACCATAAAGTTAATGTTTTAAGTGTAGGTTTGATAATTGAAAACCAAAACTGAATTGACATATACAATGTGAGTATCCCATTCAATGGATCATTTCTATAATATATCGAATTATTACATAACTATTTTTATTGAGTTAAATTGTTACAGAGCTATTTTTATTGAATTATTAGAGTTATTTTTCATAGTTTAGTGGTTAATGTAGTTGTTTCTTCAAATTTTCATTATTTTGTAACAACTTCCAACTTCTAATAGCAGTTAATGTTGGTGTTTATATGATTCTCAGTTATTGATAGTTATTTCCTTATGATTAATAACAAGATTCACTTTCATACAAAAGTTATCATAGAATAACTATACACTAAAAATATCAACTATAACAATGCAACATAAATAACAAGATATACAAATATTAACCATGTATAGTAGACACAATAAGACAACACAAGAACACTAGAGTTTATCCTGGGAAACCCAAACTTGGGAGAAAACTCAACAACCTTTCTCTAGAATAATTTGGTCCAAGATATTACCAGTACATCACCATCAATAGCCAAAATACCATACAAAGAACATCCTCTCCAAGTATAGCATCACCAAGACCTAGCTCCTCAATAATATGACCAAGAATAACCAAGCAAGAGATTATCCAAGTGTGGCACACTCTCCAAGATAATCAGTAACCCAAAAATAGTGAAACTGCCAAAACTGTAGCTACAATTGCCTTGTGCGCATTGCATAAGGAGTTGTCTACCTGTCAAAATGAAATGAGCAAGTAATTTATTTATATTGATATGGGTGTTAGTCTGGGGCCGACTTATTATTTCTGGGTCTTCAATTTTATTATCATTTTCCCTATGGGCCTGACTTCTCTTCCTGGTTATTCAACTTCTTCCTGGGGCTTCTGTAATAGTGTAGATGGGTCTTCTTGTACTTTCTTGTGGAGAATGACTGCCATAAATTGCAAATATCCAACACTCCCTCTCAATGAGGGAGGAATTCTCCATACTTGGATTTCTATCGTCATAGAAATGTTGTTTTCATGAGCCATGTTAATGTGCCATCTCTGCACATGCATTCTATACCAGAATATGCATGTGATAACATCTTGATTCCATCCACTCCTTGACGGGAAAAGGACTACACCTAGGCCATTCACCACTAGCATAGCCCCGTGAGTGAATGAATCATTACTTTTGTTCATATCAACACTAGCATAGCCCCATTCATGACCAATATGGGATGATGTTTGCATGATGCTCATCTGGACCACTCACCACTAGCAAAGCCTCCCAGATGAGTGAATCATTCTCCTTTGGTCATATAAGCACTAGCATAGCCCCGTGAATGACCAATCTAGGAATAATGTTTGCCCGAACATGGAGAACATCAACATACTTGGGCCATTCACCACTAGAAAATCCCCGTGAGTGACTGAGTCATTCTCCCCTTGGTCATATCATCACTAGCATAGCCTCGTGCATGAACAATCTTGGGGAACGTATTCCCGATGTTATAAATGTACATGGTTCATTCACCACTAGCAGAGTACCATGAGTGAATGAATCATTCTCCCTTGGTCATATCAGCACTAACATATCCCTGTGAATGACCAATCTGAGAGAACGTTTGCTCGATGTTGAAACATCAACGCTCATCACTAGCCAAATCAGCATGGCTAATCCTATGTATAATCCTCCTCATCCAAAGCGTCATGGCCACTCTGGAAGGATATCTACAATATTCTCATCAATGGATAAGTATTATAGCTTCACTTCTCCCTTATGTACCATGTCTCAGATGAAGTCCTACAAGAAGCTTATGAAGCCACATTGCTTCACGACTTGCAGTATTGGTTGTGACATACTCTGTCTCTGTTGTAATGATTTCTACAGAGGCCTTATTACATCTTATCCCATAAATCGTAATTGATTCCAAGCTGAAGCAACACCCTGAGGTGTTCACTCTATCTACTACCCTCCCTGCTCAATCAAAATTTGTATATATATACAGCCTTACTTCATCACCTAAGACAAATCATATCCAAATGTACCATGCTTCGCCGCCACCCATTGGAATTGCCTTGGCTTCAACCAAATGCTGGTTTAGGGTGCTCACTTCAAAGCAAATATCTAGCCTAGAATTAACCAGGTACATCAAGGATCCAATCAACTCCTTGTACATTGTGGGTCCACAAAATCTGAATTTGAAGTAGAATCACTCAAATTTTTCATATTGTTCATCATAGGTGTAGTCATGAACTTGCAGTCCATCATATCGAATCTCATCAGTATCCCATGAATGAGGAATAACTCATCTGATCTCATCACACCTCTAATCTCAAGAGTACATCTGGCCAGGATCCTCCATCTCGAACTTTGAGGGAAACTCCCTCTGTCACTGGAGTTAGTTTTGATGTCCAGTCTACCTCATTGGTTTCTCCCTCTGTGACTGAGACAAAATCCATACCCATTCCTCCTAACTGGCTACCTCCTTTTTCATTGTAGCAAGATCTATTGAAACAAGTGTATCCTTCTAGGTTATATGACATCTCCTCAAAGCCTCCTCAAATCATGACACATGTATGTCAGTATTGGAAGATGTCTCTCTCCCACTTGAACCTAAGGGGGGAACTTCCTCTGAATGATTGGATTTCCCTCTGAGCCAATTGACTCTCTCTGAGATCATGCTCACTCTGAGTCTGCATGCTCCCTCTGAATCTTGACTCCCTCTGATTCTATACAATCTCTAGATCCATCTGCTCCCTCTGCATTTGCTGACTTCTTGTAAAGTCTAATCTCCTATGAATTGTCCTGGGGGGGATGCTCCTCCCTAATGGATCCTGAGGGCTGACTCCCTATGAAATTTGGATCCTTATGAGATGGTACTTGGTGGGGCCACCTACCTCACCACTGGTGGAGCCACATCCTCCTCGCTATCAATCTCCATGTGGAACACTCTATATCCCAAAAAAAATATCCTTCTATTCGAAATGTTCTAACTTCGTCTTCTTTTCCTTCAATATATGGATGCATACTATCATGTATATAACTCCATGTCTGGATAGCCTGCTCCATGTCTCAAACTAGAGACCATCTAATCAGTTGCCTTCTACAACCATTACTATAGCTCCCTCTAAGAGCTATCACCTATGACATGTTGGGAACAAGCGCAATAAAAAAAAAATTATGGACAAGAACAATATTATTATGATAAGGAAATAGGAACAATTATAAACAATGGGAAATAGGAACAACACTTTTCTAGTGTTGTTACCAATCATTCCTCCATGGTAACCTGACCAAAAAAAAACAAGAACAAAAGGAAAGAGAAACACTTTTCTAGTGTTGTGACCTTCATAGAAATCTTCCCGGGACAAGGACAACAACCAAGAACATCTCTTAGAAGAGATCAATTTTATCTTGCAAACAAGTGCATCATTACTATAGTGAGCATTTACATAATGATCATATTACTAACAATATTCAAAACATTTGATAGAAAAAGTACTTAGCAGTAATAGATCTCTAAAGATTGTTGTCCCAGTTTACATTATTTACTTAAGATGCAACAATATAAAATATAAAACTTGATATGAAAACCTAGAGTCTTAATTGTTAGGGAAGGTGCGTTATTCTTATGAATGCACTAGATCCAATGATCCCTTTGGGTCATTTGTTGGACAAGGTCCCTTGTACATCCCTTGCAAACATCCTCATACTTTGCTAAATGATATAACTTGAAAACATATATAAGTGCATACCTCTGAAATTTGTACCACCATCCAGCTTGTCTTCTAATCTCAAGGTTTGTACAATTGGCAACTGGAAACTACAACTAGCGACTGGAAACTACAACTTTAACTGACAACTGCAACTACAACTCACAATTGCAATTGTAACTGTGTAGTGGCAATATTTCAACTAGCTTTGATTCCATGTTGGTGTTTACATTATTCTTAACTCTTGATAGTTGTTTCCTTATGGTTAATAAAAAGATTCAATTTCATATAACAATTATCATAGAATAAATATACACTGAAAATATCAACTATAACAATGCAGTGGAAATAACAATATCTATAAATATTAATCATGCACAATAGAGACAAGAACACACGAGTTTATCCTGGGAAACCCAAACTTGGGAGAAAACCCAACAACCTTTTTCTAGAAGAATTTAGTCCAAGATATTACCAATATATCACCATCAATAGCCAAAATACTATACAAAGAAGATCCCCCCCAAGGATAGCATCACCAAGACCTAGCTCCTCAATAATATGACCAAGAATAACCAAGCAAGAGATTCTCCAAGTGTGGGATACTCTCCAAGATAATCAATAACCTAAAAATAACAAAACTGTCAAAACTATAACTGCAATTGACCTGTGCGCACTACAGAAGGAGTTATCTTCCTTTCAAAATGAAGTGAACCAATCCTATATTTATATTGATCTAGGCGTTGGTCTGGGGCCGGCTTCTTATTTATGGGTCTTCAATTTTATTATTATTTTTCCAGTGGAGCCGAATTCTCTTCTTGGGTCTTCAACTTCTTCTCGGGGCTTCTGTAATGGGTGTAGATGGGTCTTCTTGTACTTTCTTGTGGAGAATGATTACCTGAAGTTGCAAATCTCCAACAATTAATATGACTAGAAACAAATTCACTCAGAATTGGTATTGCAAACTTCATTTCTCCCATTCCACTAGAAAATTGAATCTCTATGAAATGGCTTACTCGAAATCTCTTTGGAATTATAGACAAGATTGCTCTTTGAAGCAATTGATAAGCAAACAAATCAATGGCTAACCAAACAAGTCAAAGCATTGGTATTTCCATAAAATTTAAGACTTACTCACAATGGCTCGTGCCTCATAATTGATTCTTGTTTAGGATAGTAAAATTCAACAAATATATAATAATGTAGCTAAACATATTTGCTTATTGATTACAATAATGTATAAAGAAAAAAAAATTTAGTCTAGATATCCAAACGGCACTATGGAAATGCTTATGTTACCACCATCTCCATCTTCTTGAATCCTCTTACCATGAAGTATACTATACATCTATATGTACAGTCCAAACAACTTAATCTACAATATGTTGTCATATGTATATTTATAATGTTCTCTAAATGGATTATATAATATGGGCTGGGAGAGACGCTCCAGGATTGCAAGTGCCAACTACGACCAAAGGTTTCTAGTTTCAATTAACTTGAATTTTTTGGATGATGAGCACCTAGGTCGATGCATGGAAGCCACACATCTAGGGATATACTAGTCCACCATATGTTCATTTCATTATGGGACAAAATATCCCATTGTTATTTTAAGTAATTATGACAATAACCTCGTGGCATGGATTGCTTGTAAAATACTAGGATCGATCACTTCTTCCATGAGATCTGCTTTTCTCTCATAATGTCTCATTGGAAATATCTCATTGATTTCTTACATTACAAGTAGAAAATACTATTTGTTCCAAGGGTACACATAGTTCTATTAATTTTGACTTCCTGAAAACGTTGTTTAGTACCTCAAAATTCCCCTGCAAGTTGATGAACTTCAAAAACTATTTTTTTTTGTAGAAAATGATTGATTTAATGGTATAATAGTCTAAAAAATTGACCTGCACCTAACCCTAGGTAATATGGACATGGCATAGTACATGTCTGTTGAGTCCACATGTCATCCTTTGATTAGGCTATGTCATCATTCATCAATCTCCTCCAATGACCATCAATGAAACCTTCTGCAAGTCAAAATAAAATGTTATAAGGTTTTCCCACAACCCTTAGCCCGCAATCCTTGCAGAATCTTATTCACGTACTTTTACCCATGGAATGTCAAAAAACATGTTATTAAGGTTTTCTTGTAACCTTCACGGACTTTTCCCATTGAATTGATGACTTAACATTGCCTTATGATTTTTCCCACAACCCACAACCCACAAGCCTTTCAGAAAAATATCTGTGGACTATTCCCCATGGGATGTCATGTTATATTCTATCAATACCTTCCTGCAACCCGTGGCCCGCAATCCTATCAGGAAAAACCTTCGTGAACTTTTCCCACGGAGAAGTCAAATTGCGCACCATCAAGGTTTGTTTGTGACCCTTAGCCCATAATCATATCAATCTTGTACCTTCGCTGACCCTTTTCCCATGGAGTACTTCTCTAATGGACTTTTCTTTCACAGTAATTCCCACTCAAATTATTTCCCCCATGATACTTTCTCCCATGAGCCTTTCTCCCGCAAGACTATAGACTTAGGATTTTTTCCCAACCCTGAATTGGATTTGGATCGTCGATTTTCGATATCAAAGTGATCTCAATCATCGATTCAAAAAACTCTATAGAAAAACCCATACCTTTTCCACCATGGCACTACCACCGTGGACCCTTCCAATCCATGTCATGCTACAATCCACATCATCATTGTACGATTTTTTTCAAAAATCCTGAAAATTATAAATTTTTGAGAATTTTATAATTTCTCCCAATTTTTTTCGTCACTGTACTTGGAAGTTCTTAATCGTTTCAAAATGAATCTTGGTCATCAATTTCTAATATTGAAAAGATTTTATCTATCGATATTCAAACTCTTCAATCACCACAATAATGTGAAATCTGGCCTTCCCAACCGAATTTAATTATGCAACATGAAAATTTATGCCATTTATCCTTTCCTCGATTATTTTGAGTCAATTTTGTTAGAATATAGAATATGGTGTGCTCATTTTACCATTGAAGATACCTTCGTCACCCAACCATAGGTCGAATCCTCCCTCCGGGCACCTTAACCTTGACTAAGAATTCCTCCGGAAGCAAACCCTAGGCTAGATAGCCAAACAAAGAGTAGCGCATCAATCCCTAAGGATAGCGCATCACAAAAGGCTGATCAGATGTTCCAAACCCTAGCCAAGAGATATCCAAGCCAATACTAAAACTAGCTACTGTTGCAACTGCACCTACAACTCTCCTCCAAACCTGCGCACCAAACTGCAACTGCAATGCACACCAACTGTGAAACTGTTGTGCAAAACTGGCTCTGTCTGCAACTGTTGAGATGCTACAAATGAAAACTGGCACTCTGTACTTATAGTAATCATTTCAATTTGCTGGGGCCAATTTCTCCTTCTGGGTATGTGTCTGTTTAGTATATTATTATTAATTCTGGCTGACTTCTTCTCTTAGAGGCTAATAGCCTAATATAAATTATCTTCTTGAGCCGACAAGGCTTCTAGGGTTATTAGCCAACTCATTAGGGTTTCTCTTGCTTCCTGGAGTCTTCTATTCTCGTCAGGTTCACACGTGGGGGTAAATACCTCCCACAACTACCATAATATTAACACTCCCTCCTAGCTAGAGAGGTATTTACAGGTAATGGACTTGAGCACAAAAACATACCATTTACTTGGTAGCATCAACATAGATTATTTCATGATTAGATCATGAGCATCACCATCACCATCAGCTGCATCAATTCTTCATCTGAGTAATCAGATATGATGCTGGATAAGTCACTCTCACCATAGAGTGATACAAGAGGAGTAAAATTTATAAACCGTTTTCCGTCTGGAAAATCTCTGTTCATCATCCATCTGAATGATCATTATCTCCAATAAACTATTGATAGTCTTCAAGGCAATTAGAACAAGAATAGAACACACCTTTGTCTATTCATAGTAGTACATAACTACAATCTAGTGGTTAACTACCACATCAAGTAACACACAAGTACTTGATCAACAACGTAAGGTTGCGAATGGTGAAACATATTCACCACAGTAGTCCTCATCTATTGTCATACAGTCTTCATAACAACCATCTGAGAGCATCCTGCATAGAAACAATGTTATGATAAAAACTGTATCATCTGGGCCAATCTTTCACTCACGTATGTGAGATCTGAAAGAATGTTTTCCACCACAGTAGTCTTCATCTGCATAGAAACAATGTTATGATAAAAACTGAATCAGCTGGGCCAATCTTTCACTCACGTCTGTGAGATCTGAAAGAATGTCTGCCCTCAGTATAGAATATCAACAATAATCATCTGGGCCAATCTTTCACTCATGTCTGTGAGATCTGAAAGAATGTCTGCCCTCAATATAGAATATCA
>ML778167.1:1138226-1160769 GCA_009831015.1 Picea engelmannii | reverse complement strand
GGAGAGAATGAGTCTTCCCTCGAGAAATGTTTGGACCATTCCTTACCTTGGTCCATTCCTCCGACACTAAACAAAGTGTAACCTGGAGGGAATGAGTCTGCCCTAAGGAATGACTGTCCTGGACTATTCCCCACCCTGGGCCATTCTTCCGACACAAAACAAAGTGTAACCTGGAGAGAATGAGTCTGCCCTCGAGGAATAATTGTCCTTGATTACTGAACCTGGACTATTCCCCACCTTGGGCCATTCCTCCGACACTAAACAAAGTGTAACCTGGAGAGAATGAGTCTACCCTCAAAGAATAACTGTCCGGACCATTCCCCACCCTGGGCCATTCCTCTGATACTAAACAAAGTGTAACCTGGAGAGAATGAGTCTACCCTCAAGGAATGTTTGTCCTGCATCAACCTCCAAAACGGACGATTTTTCGAAACTGCTCACAACTGTGAACTTCGAAAGAATGACTGCTTGACGAGGCGGACCATTCTACTTGACCACTACTCAGAGTGACTGCCAATAAGAGTGATTGTCCTAGACCACTCCCCATAATGGGAAGTCACTGTCTATGATACATCAGCAATCAGTCTGCCTCCCATGTTAACTACATTGGGAAGTCACTGTCTGTCAGAAATCTCAATCCACTTTTCGAACAGGAAAGCATCTGTCCAATCTGGACTATTTTTCAATTGCAAATAAATTCTCCCTCCTAACTGGAGAGTTATTTAAATCACAAAAATAAATGTTTGTGCACCTTCTTCTAGTTTGGATAGTCTTCCCTTCTAGTTAATAGAGTTATTTCCATGAGCTCTAGCTTGAGTATGCAGGTCCTTTCATCTTGGATAGAGGCTTTACCAAAATGTATGCTTATCTGCTCATCTGTGGAGATATGTATTGGAGAAATCATTTTCTTCTTTCTTGACTTTATCATGGGTAGTGTAATGCTTGTACTGTAGTCTGGAACTTGTGAAGGCTTCATGTAGATCTGAATAATAGAGTATATCATAGTTGGAGAACTGGAACATATCCATGTGGCACTTCTTCTGTCATCATGAGATCTGATCTTCTGAGTAGTCATCTTGATGTTATAGGAAATCTTCACCATGCTTCTGCTGTACACTATGAGTCTCTTTCTGATATGGCTCAAAGTCTTGAGATTGCTCTTTATACTTTCTTTACTCAATTTATCTGGAGAACATTCTTTGTATTCGTCTGATGTGGAATTCTGAATCATGGATGTTGCGGATGATATAATGACTTACATAGAGATAAGTCTGGTGTACCAGAACAATCAATCGTCATAGTCTCCTCCCTCCATCTGAGAGAACCTCTGGTTCTGGATCTCGCAATGCTTTCATTCATAGGTCTTATGTACACTGTTCTTCATCACGACTTTTAGTTCTTTTGCTTGATTGCTTTTAGTGAGTTCTTATCAGGCTGGTAATCTTGTGATTCTTGATACAATGATTGGTTGTTCTGATTCTTCTTTTTCTTTATTGGAATCTTTATGTTCTTCTTCATGTTTTTCTTTAGCTCTTGGGTCCATGGATTTTCTTATAGATTCCATGCCCTAGAGATTCCACTTCTTACCTTCATCATCGGTTCACAGATCTGGATGGACAACCAGGAATACTTTAAGGTTTCTCTTCGAAAATGTCTTCTTCTGCGGTTGAGCTAAACACGTACTATCTTTTCATGGCTGCTACCATGGATATATATATTTTTCATCATCTTCAATGGGTCATAGGATTATCTCCCTCCTAATCCTTGCTTCATGTATAAGTTCATATAATCTGCTCCCTTCGTCTGACTGAGTCCATGCTTCCATCTCCGTCCCTATTGTCTTCTACAATAGAGTCCACACTTCCATCTGCAACCTTATTGTCTTCTGCAATATATAATTGGATCTTTTGTCTAATAGAGTCCACGCTTCTGTCTTAGTTGTCGTCATAAGTCTTTCTCCAATTTCTCTTGATGTATGACTTCTAAGTCTCTTCAAGATCGATTCTGATTTTGGCTTATCTTGTAATAGCTTTCACATGATATATTTCATCCCTTCATGTGTATTATCTAATGATATTCATTCTTATCTTGTTGTTCTTCCATAGGTATAGTTCTTCTTGGAACACATTATCTTGCAAGAGATAGATATACAAGATATGTACAAAGACGATGCAAGAAAGATATGTACAAGAAAATAAGAAGAGTGTTGTTTACCTTTTAGTAGAAGAAGTCTCTTCCATCCTGCTTAGTCTTCTTCGTAGGTTCCTTTTCTTCGACAACTGATACTTCATGCTTCTCTTTCCTTTTCTTTAGCTCAGAACACTGGTTCCTATAGTGACCGTACTTTTGACAGTTGAAGCACTATATTTCTGAAATGTCTTTTCTTTGTTTTGGCTTCCTTCTCGAATCAAACTTTCTTTCGTCTCTAAAGTTCTTGAATCTTGTTGTGAAGTCTTGATCATCGTACTTCTTTTGAGGTTTCTCTTTTGCATTGATCCTTGATTCTTCTTGAGCACAACAAGTCCAAAGTTCTTCAAATGTCGGGTAATCCTTTCTTGTGTTCATGCTTGCGGCAAATGCATCCCATGTCTTGGGAAGACCATTGAGTACTATGTTCACCAATTCCTTTTCTGAAGTGATCTCTTCAATAGCTTGTAGTTGATCTCTTAACTGGGAGATCCTTACAAAGTATGATGTTATGCTGTCGTCATTATTCATCTTCATGTCACGGAGCTCATTCTTCAGACTCATAACTTGTCCATTGTTTCTAACTGAGAAGAGATTTGTTAGCGCATCATACATCTTCTTCGATGAGTCAATATGGGAGATGTAGGGTATCAAGTGGTCTTTTATGGAATCCACTATGATACTCATGGCATTGATGTCAACGTCTTTGAACTTCTCCATAGCTGCAACGTTCTACGGTTTCTTCTCTTCTCCTTCTTTAAACTCTGGCTTCACGATCTTTCCTTTCACAATATCCAACACTTTATTCTTAGCAAGGATGAGGTTAATCCTTGTCTTCCATGCTCTAAAGTTAGAGGCTCCATCTATCTTTTTCTCAGACTTCATAGATTTCATCATGGCTTGCTTGACTTGGTCAAACCCTAGATTTGACCAGAAATCCAAACTTCACGTCTTGGTCTTTTGAGAGTACCAGGAGATGCACTGGGCTAGGGAACACTTATCTATCCGGAGATTAGGTCAATCTCGTCACTTAAGGTTCCTCAACAAGAGGTTTAGGGTTTCTGCAACTGTTTCTACTGGTAACCCTAGCTGCAGTGCTTTTGGAAACTACTCTTGCTAGTAACCCTAGTGGCAGTACCTCAATGAGCTCAATATCTAGTGGCTATGTTTCCTTCCAGCGTTTTAGGCTGACTGAAGGGGTGTGGGCCCATAACCTGTTAGAATATAGAAGATGGTGTGCTCGTTTTACCATCGACGATACCTTCGTCACCCAACCATAGGCCGAAGCCTCCCTTCGAGCACCTTAACCTTGATTGAGAATTCCTTCGAAAGCAAACCCTAGGCTAGATAGCCAAACAAAGAGTAGCACATTAATACCCAAGGATAGCACATCACAAAAGGCTGATCATATGTTCCAAACCCTAGCCAAGAGATATCCAAGACAATACTAAAACTAGCTGCTGCTACAGCTGCACCTGCAAGTCTTCGCCAAACCTGCGCATTAGACTGCAACTGCAATGCGCACCAACTGGGAAACTGCTGCGCAAAACTGGCTTTGTCTGCAACTGCTGAGATGCTACAAATGAAAACTGGTGCCCTTTATTTATAGTAATCTTGTCAGTTTGTTGGGGCCAACTTCTCCTTCTGGGTATGTGTCTGTTCAGTATATTATTATTAATTCTGGTCGACTTCTTCTCTTGGAGGCTAATAGCCTAATATAAATTATCTTCTTGAGCCGACAAGGCTTCTAGGGTTATTAGCTAATTCATTAGGGTTTCTCTTGCTTCCCGAAGTCTTCTATTCTCGTCAGGTTCACACGTGGGGGTAAATACCTCCTGCAGCTACCATAATATTAACAAATTCAACCTTGAATATGCTCATAGACTTTGGGATTTCACTCCATTTTCACCATTTTCCCCAAATTTGTCACAAATCCAAAATCTCTAACAACGATTTTTTTCCAAATTCGCATTGGTCTCGGCCCATACAAGCTTGGTGTTGAACCTTGAGCTCTGATACCAATCTATAATTTTCCCCAGCTTGACTGGGGGCCATTACTTGCAAAATACACATAAAATAAAATTAAAAAAATATGCTAACATGTCTTGTAGCTTACCAGCTACTGGAAAACACGTAGATTTAACCATTTTCTAATACCATTATTTAAATGCAACTACACCATGCTAAAATAACATGAATGTGGCTAATAAATTCATCACAACAACATATAATTTATTCTCAGACACATAGTAAAATGAACAACAATTAAACTCATAAAATAACTCAGAAAAATAGATATACACTTGTCTTTTTAAACCAATTGTGCAACCAGTTGCTTGGGACGGATGTTCCACCCAGCCATAGACTTGTTTTTCTATATCTGAATAGCAAGTCACCCCTAATATGGGGCTATGAATTCATAGAAGAGGGTTTCTCTCACTTTCAACTCATAGCTCAAATAATCCCACAACCCAATGACATTCTCCTACAATTATCCCAATTTCCACCATCTCTCTTCCTCTCGACCTGCCTAACCCAAGGAATGTAACCCTTCACTACTCTTAGTCCATTGAGTGTCCCATTCATTTATCAGGGTCTCTTTGGTGTGGGAAACTAGGAATCTCACTACTCGGAACTCAAGGGAACTCACTACTATGAAAACTACTAGTAAAACAACAACAACAAGCTTGTTGCTCCAGTGAAACTCTCACAAGAGTTCACTCTTTAGGCCAACTTGGTTCTTCTACAAGCTTGGAAACTTGCTTCTTTAGTCTTCTGCTCCACAAATGCTCAAGAATTCTCCCTTCATTTTTCTCCATATCCAGTGCACTTCTCCTTCCTTGTTCTCTTGCTTCCCATGCAAAAATATGAATGTCTAAACTACCCCCTCTTGGTCATATGAATTTCCTCTCCTTCTGTTGTTTTTCTTGACTCACACTCATCCCCAAACTTATTCTACTCAACCCCATGCTCCAAATAACTATGGAATGTGACTCCTCACACCCACCCTCTCACAGGAATTCAAAGATTGGCTTTGGGAATGTTCAAAAACAAAATAAAAGGTTCACTCAAAACATTAAAATCATAAAAGATGATTTGGTAATCAAACTCATAGATAAAACCCCCTTTTCTAGATCCCTCCTCTCTTATGGATTAATTATACCACATCTTTGTCCATGTCCCCAAGTGTAATGTCCCTAATCCAAACCATTTGTAATTGTACATATAGGCTGGTGGGTCGTTGGTACCAATTGTAAATGTAAATGTACATATAGGCTGGTGATTCATAGACACCAAGTTTTGGTTTTGTGTGCACTTGGGTAAGTTCACAAAGAATTGTTATCAAAGAAAGGGTGCATATATTTTAGAGTGTTTCACACTCTTGGGTAAGTGTGTACATTTCGAAGTGTTGCACACACTTGAGAAAGTGCATGAGAATTCCTGAAAGTGTGCATCGGACTGAGTTGTGTGTGTGTGTGTGTGTATTGAGGTCAAAGACCCCGTGTGGTTATGAGGATGGTGTGTCGAGATACAAATAGGCCAATGACCCTATCCATGTAAAGTGTAATCTTACTCAAGTTATCAATAATATCTTATTGTTGCGCATAGACAAACCAGACAAACAGAGATGGTGAGATAACTCCACCGAGAAAGGGGAAAGTGGGGGGACTTAAGTCCTAGAGAAGAGTTTATTAATATTTCCAGAAAATTGTAATTTATGGATAAATTATTTTATCCTAAGTTCCAGGGGATGGGAACGAGTCACCAAGTGGTTAAATCTATTTCTGAAGGTGACTAGTGTCGAGTTTAAGGCATGCAATATATATTATTGGCCTTAGTGTATTTCAGGGGGGGGGACTCATTCTGGGAGGTCATTCATTTCCTCATGTATAGAAGGGGTCAAACTATCTGGAAAATCTAACTATTACCTTATCTGCAGAGAGAATCTTGTAAGGGGTTTTTATGTATTGTAACTAGAGTTTCGTTGTCGAAGAGGTGGGTTTTCAGGACCGTGAACAGTCTCTCTAGGTGAGATATTTGTTGTCGAAGAGGCAGGTTGTTAGGATTGTGAGCTTCTTATCTAGGTGAGAGATTTTTTGTCAAAGAGGCAGGTTGTCAAGCATGTGAGCATTCTCTCCAAGTGAGAGTTTTGCTGGGAATCGTTCCCTAGTGCACTGGGCATTAGATGCAAGGCTCTAAGACTTCCTGTACAACCTATTGCTGGAACCCTGGAAGGGAATTGGGGCAGTTGAGAGACTATTAAGCAGAGAAGGGGCACACTTCCTTTGGTGTAACATGTGCATGGGGAATGAGAGACTGTAGGTTAGTTGCAGTAGCGACACCTTGGACCGAGCATTTTTTTTGAGTATCAAACATTATCCTGGCATTAGGAACCCTTTTTTTCTAGTGGATTTAAGCCCCAACTTGGGGGTATCCTGTTACTGAAATATTATGAGAAACAAATTCTATGGTTTGGCGGAATGTTTGAGTTATGCACACAGTTGGTGAATTTCATAAAAGATAAGTGTATTTATATTCTTGTCTCATTTAGCATGTGCTTAATTATCTATGTTTGATATGGGTTTAATTATTGTATGTTGTTGCATATAAGTAATTGTTTGTATTCTTTATAATGTTTCTCGCACATGTAAGTGTGGCGTGGATATTCATTACTAGAGTTGAGCATGAGTATGACAATTATTGTTATTTTTCTTGTTAATTTATCCTAAGTGTGTTAATGGTCATGAGTCTTTGTGGAGAAGTTAGAATAGTTGTGTGCACAGGGAAGTAGTATGTGTGCACAAGAGGCTAGAGTTTGTTTATGTGCATGAGTAAGTGGACCCAACACACAAGGAAAATCATAATTGGTGTGTGATGACAAAATGGTTGTGCATGCAGTAATGAGCATATGTTTTGTATGGATTACATGCATAGAAGTGTTGTGTATTCAAAATGCTTGTGTGCGCAGTTGTATTGTGTTACTTTCATTGTTTTTAAGTTGTGCAAAATAAGAAAGTTGGTGTGGCATGACTCAACTTGGGGTTGTGCGCATTACTTCAAGTAATACTGCGCAGACCTATGCTATTGAGTAGAATCCACGCACTGAATTTTGGAGTAGCATTGTTCAGTAGTAAGCTAGATGATGTTATCGTGTGGTATCAGATTAGTTTGGTTGTTGGGTACGTTAACAATTGGTATTAGAGCGACATAAGTTGGGATGGTGTGACATGGCCCAACCTAGGTGGATGGGGACATTACAGATTGGTATCAGACCAATTGGTTCAACACTAGACTTGTATGGGATAGAGGCTAACAAGAATCATTAGATCTCTGGTTTCAACACTGAGTCTGCATGGGTCAAGTACTTACTTAAAGAAATATTTGTACTGGTAAGTGATCGAATTTGGAACTACAACATTACCATGGTGTGCATAAAATAAGAATGCACAGAGGTGTGCACTAAATGTTTGATATTGTGGGGTGTGGCACTAGAAATACACAATAAACAATGGTGCATGGGTGTGCACAATAAAATTTTGGCTTGCACGGAGGAAATTGTGGTGCATGTGTAATACTGATATGCATCATGCATGTTAAATTTTGACATCATGCATTGGTGTGTGTTGAATACTAGTGTGTGCATGGACTTCAGAAGAAAGGATTTTGACAAGATGGTGTGGAGTTTTCATGAAGTGGTCTCATGAATTCTTCTAACACATCTTGTTGCCTACACATTTTGCAGAATTACCAACGATTAGAGAAGGACAAAATTAGTGTAGAAGGTCAAAAACATGGAAGATGCACAAAGGACTTACAACCTTGATGATGAATTTGGGGATTTTTATGTCAGTTTGGGTGCTGATTGTACAAAATCCAAGGAGGAGTGCATAAACTTGGAAGAAACCATTAAGGGATTGCAAAAATATGTCCAAATATATAAAGCTAATAATGAAATGTTTATGAAAGCCAAGGACTAACAAGATGACTTCAATGTCAAATTGATGCAAAGCTTATACAAAACAAAAAAGAAAATGGATAAGGAGACATAGACTAGTAGGTCAAGAAGTCACAGGTATCATGATGAGATAAGAAGAGAAGAAAGAAGTGTTGATAGGCATCAACCTCACTTGCCAAAGAATTCATTCAGGAAAGTGCGTAGTAGCTCAATTCCATCCCATGTCAAAAGGAATAAGAGAAGGAATGGGGTGGACGAGCTATCAGGAGAAATGAATAATATCCAACCTCCTACCTTGACGATGAGCATAAGAAGGATGAAGATGCAGAGACCTGGTTTCTCGGTATGAGGAAGTACTTCTAGCTTCATAATTATTTTTCATAGGAAGAAGGGAGAATCACCATCTATCATCTAAAATGAAAAACATCCATGTGGTGGAATAAATTCTTGCAAGTGCAACACATTGATGAGAATAAATTTACTTGGAGGGAATTCAAGAAGTATTTCCAAAATAAATACTTAACTAAGAGTTACTATGACAAGGAAATGAAGGAGTTATTTGAACTCAAGCTTGGGAGTATGAAAATAGATGAGTATAAAAGAAGATTCTTAGAGCTACTGAAATATGTCGCATTCATCAAGGATGAGCAATGTTATAACAATTTTTTCCTCACCCCATGCAACTTTCTTGGATGGCCTTTCCATTTCCCTATGTAGACTTGAAGTCGCCTTTTGTACCTTCTAAAGCCAAAAAAGAACATTTTCCCACATATACGTGCCCTATCAGTTAGACAACAAGCATATACGTAGGTTTCTCCACTACATCCTGCATACATCGGGTTTGGTGCTCAAAATTAAAAATTATGGCGGGTTTCCATGCCATGTCATGAGATCCATGATCTTTGACCTTCCATATACTGTAAACACTCTGAATCATCCCTTCAGTTCCATTTGAAGGCTATAAATTGAGCCATATCCAAACCTTTAAAAAGATTCAACAATTAAACTTTGACAATAAAGACACTCTGGAGAAATTTCACTTCATATTGAGTTTGCATCCCTTTGTCCTTGAAAGTATGAACTCTTTGTTCAACCCCCAAGCTCTTCCTTCTTTTTGATGGAGAACCTCATTGTCTCCTTTATATGAGCTTGCCTTTGGTAAAGGAATGAAGTGGTGGAGGCCCAACTGGAGGGACTTAGTTTCTGGGTTCTGATATGTGTTGTTATAGAAGTTTCTCACCTATATACTTTTGCTGATTATTTTAATAAAAATACTATTTTCTCGTCCAATTGATATCTTGCAAATATTAGAATTATTATTCCATGGACATATTTGTCATATATGTTAATGGATTATGCTAATCTATATGCTAACATTATATATTATCACCATATGCTTGTGTATCTTGGTTGTTGAGGACAAGTTGCACGTATAAAGCTTTGAGTTGCATGCTCAACTATGGTCTTCATCAAACGTCTAGACGAGGTAGGCTATTGGCCTTGTCTTGTTAGCATTTCATTTATATAACATACTTGGGATTAGAGTTTATTTTTTTTTGTCATTCTGTATGTTGTGGTTTACCCCATTACATAGAGAGATTTCCTCGTAACATAAATGGTGACCATACTGGGGATTGATATTCTTTTTTGGGGTTTGGAGTGTTTTTGTCCTTGATTTTCTCTTTGTTATCTTGGGTTTCCTTGTCGCTTGATTGATTGACAACCTTTTTTTAATTTGCATATGAGTTTCTTGGCTTAACCCTTGCCTTGACAGTTTTTTATTGGGTATATATGGTTTTTCCCTTGACAAATGCGTACATACGTGATTTGTCCTCCTTTAAGGTGTGTACATATGCGAGTTTTTCTCAAATAGTCGCGTACATCATCTCTTTAGTCTTGCTGGCTGAGTTTGGTGTTTGTTGGGTGAGTTTGGTTGGTTTTTGAGTCTTCTTGGGTCTCTATCATGACTGTTAAGTGCTTACAGAGTGATATGAAGCCTTCTTATTGTTGAATTTGTGGGCGATATTATTTCTTATCATATTTTTCATTGGTTGTCCTTGCACTTTGGTCTGAGTGTTTGCTTCTTGGTATCCTTCTTGGCTTGTCTCTTTTTTCTTGCAGTAGGGTCTGCATATGAAGCTTCTATTTAGTCCTTGAATTTTCTTTTCTTTATATTGAAAACCACAAAAACATTTGTTTATTTTGCATTATGTCATTTTATCTTTTGATTACTTTGCATTGATTTTGACACATATGGAGAGATTGCATTTCATTGAAATTGTAGAGATTGCATTGGAAAATTTGCATTTAGAAGCATACCATCTCTTTGAAATTCAAGGACGATTTTATTTTTTAGGGTACACAAACAAGTATAGGACATAGGGCCTTGGAATAGGATTTTGTGAGTAAAATTCTCCAAGGCTATTAAACTAAACATATGTGTCTGACCAAGGAGTGGTGAAACCCATTGTGTAATTAGTGACGTCAGGAGGCTCCACTCACACCAGAGTTAAGCACGAGGTCGTGCGAATTTGGTTGCAGAGATATCCTTATAATACCTTCTTAGAATCAAATATATTTATGTGGTTCTATTCATATTTGGGTGTCTTTCTAGTACCTTTACCTTCGTGAAAGTCGGTGCTTTCAAGATTTCAGGCTTTGTTACCCTACCCATATGGTGGACCGGACTTAAGATTGTTCGCCTGCACATTGGTTATATTGTAGTGACTCTAGTTTCTTGACATAGGCAGCCACATAGGTTACTTGCAGGGGTTATTTTGCAGGTACCCTGAGTCAGATAAGGGTCGGACAACACACAACCTTTATGGAGGATTACCTCTTTGGGGGGATTTGATTGAATGCATTTTTAATCCCATGAGGGCCCTTATAAATGATTATGATACCTATGATCTTTTGAAGGAAGTCTCAGGCCCCTCTTGGGCAAGACATACCTACTCTAGTGACGGAGGCCCCTTTTCAGCCACTATATCCTATTTGTGTGCATTGGCCTTTTTCCTTTATTTTGGTGTGCTATTTAATTATTAGTTGGCCCTAGGATTTGGTTTTATATACCGAGTCTTGAGTCATCGTGGAGCAAGGCCAGCTTCCTTGTAGGTCTCGTCATTTGTTAAAGTTACCATTGCATATTGAGTCTTTACCAAAGGTTTCCTTCTAAAAGGAATAATGTTAATAAACGTGGTACCTATATCTCCACCTCCTAAACTTGTGATCATCCAGTTATGAGTAATGGATCAAACTCGAATGTCACAGGGAGTCCCTCGACTCCTATATCTTATGTGATTAGTGGGATCCCTTCCACTCCTTCAGCCTCGATGGTTGGGGTGCCAGAGATCCCCACCTCTACTGCTACCCAACCTGCGGGTTCTACTCAACCGATAGGAACGAACCCTTTTAGATCTCTTTTTGGTATGCCAGGTTACACTTCTCAATCAATACCTTTGATCTCTAATCCATTTTCTTTTGGCATGCCCAACATGACATCACAACTCTCATCCTCCATTCCAGTGGCTAATGTGAATCCTAGTTTTGGACCTGGGGGCATGGCTCCTCCATATGCTCCTCTCTTATTTGGCAGAGGCCATATTCCCCAAATGAATCCTGCAGTTGGAGGTTGGCCTCCTCTTTATTCTAGATCTAATCCTAGTCTCAATTCTCTTGGATGGAGTGCTCAACCGGGCGGACAAGTCACTTCCTATATTCCATCCTTTATCCCCTCTTCCTCCATATCGATTCTGAAAAACACATTTATTATGGATAATCCCCCTCTTTCCTCCAGAGTTCCATCCAGAGGGAGTCAATTTCACACTATGGGAAACCCCCAGACCAGAGCCCCTTCGGCTGGGGGAAACGTATATAACTCTCATTAGGTAATTTTTCATGGTTATGGTTCCCATACAAACTTTTATGAATCATTTTGGAGGAGGACATTATCCTACCGGAAAAGGCCATGGCATATACCAGAACCCTAGATGGCCTGCAATTCCTCCATCCCAATCTTTCCCAGGAGCATGGGATTAGACGCCGCAACCACACCTCCCTTTTCTGGCCACACTTAATCTTCTATATTTTTCAAAATTAATGAATGTCACCTTGTGGGTCACTATCGGTTATGGCCCCCCATCCCCACCAAGATTCCTTCAGACATTCCAAAATTCGAGGGAAAGATTAGCAAAGATATGGGTAATCATGTCACTACTTTTCATCTTTGGTGCTCATCTAACTCCATGAATGACGATTCTATTCATTTGAGGCTATTTCAATGCACCCTCATGGGGTTCATTGTGAAATAGTACATTGAGCTACCGGGGGGAATGTACAAAAACTTTAATCAGATGGTTTTGGTCTTGCTGAACCACTTCTAGTTGTCGGTTCATTACGATGCTGACATAGAACTTTTTTCGGCCCTCCGCCAAGATAAAGCAATGCATATCTCAGACCATATCCAAGAGTAGAATAGACGGAAGTGGTTGATCAAAGCCTACATTCCTCCATAGTTTATGTTGGAGTGGTTCCTTAAGTCCTTATTTCCTTATATTTTGAAGGATGTCTCTACATCCAGAGTAACATCTAAGGAAGAAGCTATTTCAAAGACCAACAATTGGAACTCATATATGCTCAATCTAGGATGTTGTATGAAATTATTCCTGACACACCACGGTCAAACTATGATCTTATACAAAATCCCGGGTCTCATGCTGATGGTATCATAGGCTTTGCAAATGCTAAGTCTACAGATGTGGTGACGAACCAATTAAAAGATTTGTCTCTAAGCTAGCCTATAACAGGAAAATATTTGACTTTGTCCTCCACTCCCACTCAGTCAGCAGATGTGAATTATGTATAGTCGCCGGCTAGCCCAAATGGTAACTAACAACTAGGAGGGAATAGAAGGAAAGGACTTGGTAATAATTGTAAGGGTGGAAAAAATAATAACAAAGCCAAGGACGACACTAACAATGATAGATCGAATAATAATGTTGGTGAGGGAAAGAAAGAAAAAGGGAAGGTGAAGTTCCCTTGTAAACTTTGTAAATATGATCACCTTGCCCACCTATGCCCAAAAATCAAGGAAGCCTCAAGGCTCTTATCACAACTTCCCACTGTGCTGACAAATCCATTTCTGCATAATCAACACATGACCTTGGGCCTCTCCAACACTGGAAATGCATCGAGTGGGAGTCAAAACTCCTCGACACATGAAGGTGGCTATCTATGTGTTAATATGGTCAAGTCTCATATTGATGTATCCACTCAATCTCATGATTACGGCTCTTCAGAGACTGTTGTAGGTCCAGAGTCTCCTCCTTTTTTGGAAACAACCTTGCAGATCGAAAAGATAAAACCTTCGCCTTGTATTTTGAAAGGCATACTAAAGAACTTTGTCCACAATCCTAATGCCAGAGTTGCTCAAAACTGTTCAATTGTCTAATATACGGGTCAAAACCCTTGTGCGATGTCGGTTTTGGAGGTACTCTAGATGTTTCCTTCATAGAGGAATGTCTTGTTATCTAATTTAGGAGCTCTAGACCCGTGTAGCTAGAAGGTTATTAAGTTTGACGTCACAGATTTGAGGCCTCTCTTACCTACCACGTGGCCTTTTAAATCCATGTGGAGTACATGAAAATTACCATCAAATGCATTGTAATTGATGAAGGTGTTGTGACAAACATGATGTCCCTAACCTGTTGGAAATCCATTGGCTCTCTGACTCTATCCCAATCTATGACTATGTTGATCGCTTTTGATGGGCATTCATTCCGACCCCACGAAATTATTCTTGCTTTTGCGGTCTAGTTAGGTGGAAAGATAGTTTAGGTTGATGTCAAGGTGGTTGATGCACCCCTTGAATATAATTTACTACTAGGGCATAATTGGGATTATTCCATGAAAGTAGTCATGTCATCCATTTTCTGCACTTTATGTTTTCTTCATGAAGGGAAAATAGTGAAAATTGATCAATTGTCCTTTGCACATGCTAGGCCTAATGCATCAGTTGTACCTTCAGTCCCTATGATCGACAATTCTCAACAAGAAACTGAGGATGTTGGTGTCAGAATGTATTCCTCTCTCATGGGTAGCTTCGATTTTGTGACACCAATTCACCACATTCATGCCATTTCTAGTGAGTCTTCGTCGTCAATCAGGTTCGTTCATTTCTGTACTTCATATTTCAATAAACCTTAGACCCTACCTTCCCTGACTATGTTGTACGAAGGTTAGTTGCACATTGGGATGGTAATTCCACTGATAGTGGTAGAAGTTGCATATCAATTTATTCTTGACACTAATGCTGACCTAGATATTTTCTCCTCGCGGATGGATGAGGTGGATCATGTTCTAAATCCCATATGGGTTGTCCAATATTCTTGTTCACCTGATTGCCTCGATGATACTTTACCCTCGGATGAAGCCACCCTAGAGGCCATGTATGATCTTGATAGGCCTTGGGACGATATGCATCATCACTCCTATTTCCTCCCAGATCTTGTTAGGATCGAACAAGATGACTTTAAATCTATCTTGAGTGAGATGGTCAATCACGCTATGGTTCCATTAGATACACATGGCATTGATGCCAAAGGAAACATGGTGAATATTTCTCCTATTGTCACGATCGATATCTCTTGAGTTCCTAGAAAAATTGAGAACGTATATATCAGTGTGGATTGTTACCCTGAAGAAATTCAGATCTACACATATCTCTTCAAATAATTTTGTGATGTATTCGCTTGGTCGTATGAAGAGATGCCAGGGATTGACCCTAGAATTGTCAAACATGATATTAATACATATCCAGATGCTAGAAATTTTTGACAACATATTAGAGCTATTAATCCTAGGAAGGACCCTGCTATTAAGGCCGAGGTAGAGAAGCTACTTAATGATGGTTTCATCTACCCAGTTCCCTTCACTGAATGGGTGTCCAACCCCATTTCGTGAATAAAAAACAAGGAACCATCTGCATATGTATGTATTTTCGAGACCTGAACAAGGCTTGTTCTAAAGATAACTTCTCAACTCCTTTCATTGACTAGATTCTTGATGAGTGCGCAAGAAGCGAAGTATTTTATTTTATGGACGAATTTTCAGGGTATAATAAAATTCAAATCAAACCCAAGGATCAACATAAGACGATGTTTGTTTGTCCTTGGGGTACTTTTGCATACCGAAAAATGCCTCTCATCCTTAAAAATTCCGTAGAAACCTTCCAATGTGCCATGACCTTTGATTTTCATGATCTCAAGCATATTTTTGAAGCTTACCTAGATGATCTTGCTATTCACTCTCACAAGAGAGTAGATCAGTCCACTCACCTTTTATTAGTATTTGAGAGATGTCGTTACTATCACATTCGATTGAACCCTCACAAGTGCATCTTCTGCGTTAGGTTTGGCCATCTTTTAGGATTCTTAGTGTTTGAGCATGGGATCATGGTAGATCCTATGAAGGTTGAGGCAATACTTCGATTGCCTCCCCCATGCAACATTCGAAAAATTCAAGGTTTATAGGGGAAGGATAATTTCCTACATCGGTTCATAGTGAACTATGCCAATTTAACTAAGGGTTTTATGCGTCTTTTGAAGAAGGATACTCCGTTTATATGGGATGAGAAAGACCAGGAATATTTTGATGCTCTTAAGAAAGATTTGGTATCGACACCTCTGTTTAAGCCTCTAGACTACAATAGAGACTATTTTCTTTATATCGTCGCGTCCAAAAGGATGGTTTGTATGGTTGTGGTTTAGGAGGATGATGATTTCCATGAGCACATTGTCTATTATCTCAGTTAAAACCTAGTCGGTCCTGAACTTAAATACTCTCACGTAGAGAAACTAGCCTTGGTTGTCGTACATGCGGTTCAAATATTACGACATTATATATTACTTTGCAAAACTACCATAGTTGTAGATATCAATCCATTTCAATACGTCCTCACCAGGAATATCTTAGGGGGGAAATAGAATAAGTGGATTTTTATTTTGAAAGAGTTTGATCTCAATTTCGCTTCAGTGAAGTCTAAGAAATCACTAGTTTTTGCTGAGTTGTTATCAGACTTACCTCGACTAGATAAGGACATTTTTCATTACGATTCGTTCACGGATGAACACTTCTTCCTTATCTCATCTTTGGCCCCATGGTATGGAGACATTCTAATTTATCTTCAAACCTTGAATCTATCCCAACATATGTCGAGAGACGATCGATGACGTATACGTCATCAGGCTAAAAACAACCTTATCATTGGCATTAAGGTAGGATAAGGTTGCACATCGAGGTTAAGGGAATCTGTCTCCATATTCAAATAGTTTACTAGCAACTGGAGTAACCTCACATGAGCCCTCATTCCCTTGAGAGTCCAAAATTTATAAAGGCCACATCTTTTTAAAGCTTGTTGGGCCCTTGCATCCCTTCCCACTGCTGCATCTATATCTTCATACTCCCTCTCCCTCCATTCAATTACCATCCTGCAAAGGAGAATCCATTTTTTGAGTTAGAACCTTTCAAAAATGTGTTCATGGACTTGTACACGAGATAAGTTGGTAACAATCGCATATAGGGTTGCATATACACAGTCATGCTTCACTTTTCCCGCATATATGAAGTCGTATACGTGACCCGATGAATTTTCACCTGCGTATGCCCTAATTTCCATATTATGCCCTCTAATACTAAAAATGAGGCCTAAAATTGAAATTTAAACCATTGAAATTGAAGTAGAGGGGATGGGCACTTACTTGGTCTAGACAGTTGTTGATTCCGTTGATCGTATCTCCCACAATCGAAACTCGAAGATCATGGGGAAAATGACCTAAAATGCACTATGTGGGTGAAAAAAATCAAATGGTACGGTAAAATGGTCTATTTTACTATTAGTAGAATTTTTTTACCCACTTCATATAGTTTGTGCTAATTATTTACCTTATGGACTAATAATGCAGTGGAAAGAATTGGTTTTTGGTGGTTTTGTCCAACATTTTTTGTGGTTTCCAACGTCATATCACTTGTTAATGCCTTGACATGTATATTATTTCATTGACATATAATATAGGTTGTCACTATGTTTTACACTCTTGCATCATCCTATGACCGTGATCTATACACCCTAGGTATGAACCCATTTATTAGCGACACATAACCTTCTTACTACTACTAGGAGAGTCGTTATTAAGTGGTAAAGGCTTACCAAACATGGGTTCCCTAGTTAGAACCTTTGTGCTATTTGGTGCCTATGCAGAAGTCATTCCATAGGACCGAGAGTTCCTTATAGTTCTGATATGACTTTGCATTCGAATCCTGTATTCTTACTCAGAAGCATTCTTCTCGTTACCTATGGGACCCCCCCTAAGTCTTACTTAAGCTCTTTTCAACTCTCTAAAAAATGAAAAGATTGTCGAGTGAACTTGTCTCTTTCATATTCATTAAATGGATTTGAAATGACGTCTATTTGATGTAATTTTAACCCTTTTTCGGACTAAGTAGACTACTTACGAAAAATGAATACTCTAGTCACCATTGGCTAGAAGAGTTCTCTTGGGTATTATTTTATACTTCTTCGGGCCTAGGGGACTAAATCTATGAAAAATGACATTATTTGGAGTTAAGTTGCAATCGCTTTCCATCATCCTGCTTGTAGTATTAACAAATTTACCAACTTAATGAGAACTGTTACCTCAAAACAAGAATTGATCTGGTCTAAAAAACCTATATGTTTGCATAAAAAACATCAAAATAAACTCCCAAATCAAAAAGTGGTGCTACCGGTAGCACCATGCTTTTAAACGAGGTCAAAATTACAACATTTTTCAATCACGGCCTTCAAAACTCAGACAATAGCTCAAAAAAACCTTAAAATCAACACCTAAAAAAAATATGTTTTTGAATTTTTTTTTTCAAAATGTTACTATTTTAGATAATTTGAAATATTTTTTTTAGCACTTGGTACCATTAAAACAAAAGCCTCAAAATCAACCATCAAATTGAAAAGTACTGCTACCGGTAGCACCCATTCTAAAATTGGGGTATGAAAATGACAAATTTTTATAAAGTGGTAAAAGAACTCATCATCACTATAAACAAAATCATAAAATCAACCCTTAAATGTTTACTTTTAAAATCTTATTATCACTCAAAGAAGAAGCTAATACATAATGCCATGCAATATCACAATATACTTTAAAAATTCAACATCACCTTTTAATATTTTTTTTTAACTTTTAATAAAAAAAAAGTAAATACAAGTTACATTGAATGAAACATAAATTATTTCTTAAAAATATTGTTATATTGTCCATATTCAAAACATATGAGATAAGAAATTTTATTATATTATCCATAATCAAAACATGTAATTCATAAAACATAAAAAAAGATTCATAACTTCATGTAAGATCATATGTAAGTTCAATATTCATTTCTAGTTACCATACAAACATCATATGGATAAAAAATACATAAAATGTTTTATACACTTATTCAAATTGACTCATGGTTTATAAAATACCATTAGAGTCTGCATTGTCTTCAGATGAATGATTGGATGACTATGTAGATGATCCATGTAACTCTTCTCTATTGTCGATGAATGCACCATCTGAGTCTACATGCATGAACAACATTTCAAATGTCAAATGTCTTTTATATCTACGACTAGGTTCAACAGACGCTCATCTTGCATTTATTTCTTATGGCAACAACCTCTTGATAATCTCAGTTGTCTTGGAGCAAAGAATTCCTCTATTTTTCAAATTGAAGTTATAAACAAGTATGTCAACATCATCTAATTTTAAGAGGTCAGTGCGATGACAAATTGTATTTTGACCCTTTCTTTTTCTCTTTCTATTGACATGTTTCTTGACCACCACATCTGGCTTGTACATACCATTGAATGGGTGTGTACTTTTTGCATACCAATGCACTTCAATAATAACATCATCATTTTCTTTCTCAATCTTTATAACCTTTCCAATCCAGAATGGATAACCATGTGGATCTATAGTCGCTAAAATTGCAATCATGCTACCCTCCTTAATATATTGTACTAAACCCTTGTAAAGGTCTTCCATGGCTTCACGTTGTGCATGTGACCTTTGTGAACAAATATACATTTATCTTTCTTTTGCTTGTGTAAACTCAATAACACCTTGAGATTCTTGTTGAACTTCAGTAATGTTTGTTTCTTCAGATTCATTTGACATATTTTGTGGCCGATGAAATGGCATTTTCAACATTGTATATTCATTTGTTGAGCTTGAAATTATGTCACTTTGACTATTGAAAAAAGAATCCCACCAAACATAATCAACAACATCAAAGTACTCATATGTATCCTTAATGGAATTTTTTATTTCTTCCAGGCATTCAAAATAATCTACATCTCTATTATGCCTCTGTGCATTATGGATTTCAATAACTGATTGTAAAAATAATAACTTTGATGGAAATATTGGATGATATGGAATGGAATTCAAAAATGCTAAACCTGATGAAGGCCCCCATTATGTAGTAGTTGAATACTGTTTTCCCCATATAAGTGTTTTCCCATAAAATTTTTTGAAACAAAATTGATGTTGGAAGCTAATGTTATTAAGCTACTCAATACATTTTTATTCACGATGTGATCTCGGAATAAATCTTCGCATGTCAACAGTTTCTTCTAATATATGAAAAATTGGCTCTGGAATGTATGTTTTCTTAATACATTCAATCAATGATGGTATGCTTCCAACATTTTTCCTCTTCAATGTTACTGAAAAACTACTGAACATTTCATCAATATGATCATGAGTGTGTCCAACAAGAAGGTAACCAACTTTCACCTTTTGAAAGATTCCCATTTCAACAAGCATGCTTAGATATCCAAACACAATTTGATTTTTATTTTCACGACTAGTGTTGTCCAACTGTAGATAGAAAACTTGAGGAAGATTTCCATACCAGTGAGTGAGCACATGTTGAATTATGGTGATGGTAAGATTTGCATCATTATGAATATTTAGAGCTTTGAAGTAAGCCCTTGGACACATTTTTCCATTGAAAACCATATAACCAACCAAGTGAAATTGAATGAAATTCTCTTCCTGTAAATTTTTGGGTGTACGGACAAAATGTGGTAGAAGTGTTTTCTTCTGGTCCATGCCATCAATTATCATACACACATATTAGTTTGGAGCATCATAACACTTCTTTCGATGTCTTTACAACTTTTTTCTTTCACTTTATTGTTGATTTCGATGTCCTTGAATTTCTTTGACTATGGAATCTGCACATGACATAAAATGAAAATATTAATCATGTGTTTTCATAGTTGATAACTATTCAATTAATTTATTTTTTTACATACATACCTATTTTTTCCCCTTCAAATTTATCTCTTCTTGATTTAAGAGTAGCACATATACTACAAATTCTCATCCTTGACTTCTTAGGAATATAGACATTGTTGAATTATTTCTTCCATATTCTTGTAAAATATGCATATGTAATTAAATTACCATTTCCTTCAACACCTTCGGCATATCCTTTGTACAAGTTGTAGATTTCCCTCCTTGAGAAATTATCTGGAATATGTGTTGTGTCTCTATCTGGCATACACTCTCCATGTTTGAAAAGAAATCATGCATCCTTGACAATGTAGTGTTTTCCAATGGCCTACTCTCTCATCCATGATGTACCTTTGAATAAAATGAAGGATATTTTTCCAACCTTGTCTGGATTTTTGATAGACGAAGATTACCAATTGAGTGAATTTTTTTGAAAGCCTTTATGCAAATTAAAATACTCCCAATGCAATAATCATATCTTGTATTGGTGGATATCATTCACCCCATCAAATATGAATTTTACATGCTATTATTCATTGACAAATATGTCTTCCTTTTATTCAAGGTATACATGTAGTCCATGCTTTTCAAACAATTCTTTTGACAACATTCACTTGAAATCAATTCACTTATGGAAATTGATTTAGTGAGAAATTCTTTCCTAGACCTTGTATAACTAGAAGGATTTGGATTGATATAAAAATGGCTAGTCCTGGTCCTAGACACAATGTTTCTTTGCAATGTCTCCACTATTTCATCATCCTCACTAGAAGGATTTTTCTTATCACCAGAAGGAATATCAAGAAAAATATTGTCAAGAGACTGAACTAGAGAATGTCAATCACCTTGATTTGTTGCAACTGAATGATTGAGAACATCATCATCAACATAATCATTTGGAGGAAAATAATCATCAACATTGTCTCCACCATTGATGTAATCATCTTCATTTCTTTCAAAATCCCCACTTGAGTGAAAATTTTCACCATCTTTCTTAGTGCCTTGAAAATCCTCACTTGGAGGAAAATCAACATCATCAACATTGTTTCCTTTTAATTTATCACTTGGGAAAGAGTGTCCACCAATGGAATAATCATCTTCACTACTTTGAAAATACCCACTTGAGAGATATTCTTCCTCATCCTCATTACTCGCTTGAAAATCCTCACTTGGAGGAAAATCTTCATTATCCTCATGGGTACCTTGAAAATCCTCACTTCGATGAAAATCCTCATCACCAACATTGCTTCTCTTAAATTCCTCATTCGGGAAAGACTGTCCATCATTGCCATAATCATCATCATTACTTTTAAAATCCCCACTTGGGGGGAATTCTTGATCATCCTCATTCATGCCTTGGAAATCCTCACTTGGAGGAAAATATTTATCAATACCTTTAAAATCCTCACTTGGAGGAAAATCTTCATCAATACCTTTAAAATCCTCACTTGGAGGAAATTCATCATCACCAACATTGTTGTCTTTAAATTCCCCACTCAATAAAGAGTGTCCACCATTGTCATAATCATCTTCACTACTTTTAAAATTTCCACTTGAGGGAAATTCTCCATCATATTCATTGGTGCCTTGGAAATATTCATCGGTACCTTGAAACTCCTCACTTGGAGGAAAATTTTCATCCCAATCATTTAAACGTTGATCATAGTCTCCACTTTGACCTACATTTTGATTATTTTCATTACTATTAAACTGTTGAATAGATTTATCACCATCATGTCCCTCCTCTTCATCATCGGTGCCTTCAAAGTCCTCTGATTTAGGACTTTCATGAGGAACATGTTGAATAAAATTCCTTTCACTATGATCAAAATTCTGACTAACTAAAAATATGACGGCTCATTTGCATTACAATCATTCCTATCACATTTACTAGTTCCAACAGAAGAGGTATGTGAACAATTTGTTGATGTCTCAGAAATAAAACCTTCTTTATCAAACGAAGCCATCCCTTCTCTCTAAGAACATAGAATGATACAAATGCTTACCCTCCCAATGAAATTCTTATAACTTGTATAATGATATTTTCCCTCTAAATCTT
>ML778167.1:1062079-1138137 GCA_009831015.1 Picea engelmannii | reverse complement strand
CCTCCAAAATTTCTTCCTCAAATTTTCCTCTCCAAAATTTCTTCCTCAAATTTTCCTCTCCAAAATTTCCCCCCAATTTTTTCACTTTATTAATTTCCCCTAATAATTAAAAACAAGTTTTACTCTTTTATTTCGTTATTTACATGTTAAATATAATATTTCTCATGTTTATTTATTTATCTCACATTCATTAAACATAGTGATGATCCATATAATTTTAGGTATATATGTAGACTATATACCTAATTTTTATTTATCCCACATTTGTTATACTAACAACAAATTATATCATTTGTGTTATGTATACACAGTCTTGTTTTATATTTTTACATTGTGTGATATTTTGGGCAATATTCGTTAAAGTATTTGGAGCAAGCTACAATGGAGAAACATCGAGAAGACATCCAAGGAGAATCCAACATTTCAGAAGTTAATTGTTTTTTAAATTCTTACCATTTACCAAAACAACAATTATAAGATTACCTTTAAATCACATAAAAAAGTTTCATGCGAAAATAAAAAAACTTAAATTTTTTAAGATGTTTTCTATTTTTTTCCAAAAAAAACCTAGATTTTAAAAAAAATTGAGACTTTTTTCAAAAAAAATTAACAAAATCCTTAAGATTTTCTGAAAAAAAAATCAAATTTAAGTATAGTTTTGTAAAAAACAATTAGCTTTTTTATTGTTTTTTACTTAAATATTTTTGGTTTTGGCCCATGGTGGTTACTAGGCAATGTCCGAGGCTTGGTCGTGGGGGTAGGGGCGACATCGCCCCAAGCCCCCCCCCGCGCGTACGTGGATAAGGCACAGTCCCATGGGACTGTGCCTTAGTCAGCCCCCCACTACCAAGGCATGGTCCTGGCATAAGCCTAAGAACTCCATGGGTAAAAAACAATTAAATATGGGTCAAAAATTTTTAGTTTTTTTTTTTTAAATTAGTTCTTATATTCAATGTTTTTTTTTAGTTTAGTATAATGTAAAAGACATAATTTTATTTTTTTATCTTATAGGAAAATGGCAGGAAATAAATTATCTATGAATATATCTGGATCACAACTTGCAATAATGGCATCCAAAATTGCAACTGGAACCTCCATGAATGTTAGGCATCAAAATGATAGCATAACACATTAGCTATCAAGGGCAATCAAGAATGTTAGAGAGTGAAAATTTGTGGAAGGTGAAAAAAAACTGGAATATTCTTGGTTTGTTAAAGAGAAGCAAGGTAACAATGGAAATCATATATATTTGTATTGTGCCGAATTAGAACATGTGCAAGGAAATTATTAGGCACTTGTCTTGTTACGAGATATATGTTTGGTGCTAGCCACAAATATTGTTTATGCACTTGTCAAACAAGGAAAAACTTATATCAAGTTTAGATATTGTTTCAAATTGAGCAATTATAACAAGAATGAATGTTTTTCAGAATTATGTGCATCCATCATTGATGACTTTGAGAAAGACAATGTAAGTTAATTATTTTTATTTTTGTTTCATTTATTATTTTTAGTATCATGGTAATGTTTTAATTTTATTTAACATGAAATTGTTATATTTTATTTCTACAGGATTTTGTTGAACGATTTTCACATATGTTAGTGAGGATTTACTCTACAGAGAATAATATCATGGATGTCATCGATGCTTTTCATATTGAAAAGACACAAAAAGGAAGGAAAAAAAAACAGAAAGTAATGGAGGTTGAACCTGCAAGAGTAGATAGAGACGAACATGAAAGAAGAAAGAAAAATCCTCATTCTAAAAATCCTAAAAGGGTTACATTTGAAAATGAGGAAACTTCAAATGAATATTTTGTTGAGATTGATCCCAATGAGGTTATCACTCCTTCTCGCAAAAAGAATAAACAAGATAAACACAAAAGAGAAATGGTTGATTATGAGTCTATTCCTATTGATTATGAAGAAATCATTGATTTAGATGAAAAACATTTAAATAATAAGAGGAAGAAAAAAAATGCCGATAATGTTCAAGAAGCCATCATTAGCTCAGAGTATTATAGTGAAAGTCATAAAGGTAGCAGAGAAATAATAACACTGTGTGCTGATCTAGAGGATGGTATTATGAAAACAACACAAAATGCCATTCAAAATAGAATGAGGACGACGAACTTAGTTGATGATGGCCACACATTTCAGTTGAATGTGAAACAACTTTATAAACCCACAGATGGGCAAGAAAAATATCAAATTAGAAAACCACATCACTTGCATATTCACAATTTGAAAGCATTGATTAGGTACAATCCATATGCACATGTGGTTGACTACCTAGTTCTTGTTGACCCAATGGAAGTTCCTACGAGGGAAGAATTGGATAGATCAAAATGTTTTGACTACAAATATTATGTGATTAGAGGAAATCATTATGCAGAGGCTAGAAGAGAATTGATGCAAGAATATCCCAATAATCCTCTTTTTGATACAATCAAATGCATAATTTATGTCGATTTAACAGATTCATAAGAAAAGTTATTGGCATGGGATCATAACACAGGCAATGAGTACAAAATGTCTATGATTTTCATTCAAAGGGTGAGATTTATCCATAATGAATTTTCTGAAATATGTCGTGGGGAGAGATCAAATGTTGATGTCAAGTTTCAGAAGCAATGTTTTATGGAAATAAGATTTCCACTTGATGATGAAAATACAAAAGAAAAAAATTGCAAATGAAGTGATATATTTAGAGACGTGGATATCTATTTTCAATTGGGATTTAGAACTGGATAGGTATGTGATTTGATAGATGAGTTCTTCACCCTATGGGAAAATATTAGTACAAAAAATCAGAGAGTTAATAAGGCTAAACCATTGATATGTGGCACAAGTGAGACAAGTCCTCACATAAAAAAATCTTCCAGATGAGATGAATATAACACCTTGGAGATCAATACAAGGAGTGAAGGATGAGAAAATTATCATAACTATATTATCACGTGTTAGGTCGGGAGAATTGTTAATGGAAGAAATGTGTGATGAATTTAAAAATTAAGTTTGTTGAGTTATTTTTATTTATGTTCAGACAAAAAAATTATTTTTTCACTTTAACACATCGGTTTAACATTATTTTTGTTTTATTTAGTCACAAGGTGTATATGAGAATACAAGAGGAAATGGTCAAGATGTTGAATGAAGAAAGTTGGGATGATGTTAAACTCAACTATCCATATTCAAGATTTTCATCAGTATTGAAACAATTTATTACATTCATATTATTCGTTTGTAAGTTAATTTATTTCTATTTTAATAGTTATAGATATATAATTGTATGTTTGTTTGTTTCATTAAATATGCCAAAGGAAAATGCAGTGGAGTAGTTGAAATTTTCAAAAGTTTTATTCAAAAAGCCAAGTTTGAAAGAGAAAGAAGGAGACGTGTTCAAAATGTTCAACTTGATGACACCCTTTATCACTACATTTGGAATGGACTCAACATTGTTCAATATAAAGTGATATTAGGTGATTGTGAACAACTTGCAAATATTGTTCCTAAAAAAGAATACTCCCTAGTTATCGTGGATATCCCTCTTGGTTTTAATATCCAAAACATTGGATATGACACTGAGCCTTATACTTACCAAGCTTTCAATAAAGTGGTTATGGGATTTACAGAAATTACAACATCACCATTTTGGAGATTTCTAGTATTTCATTCAGACACACAACAAGGATTAGTACAATCAAGTTTCAAGGGGAAAGAAAAGACAAGGATGCAGTTTATTTGGTAAGATATTGAAAGTGTATGTTTAGCAATTAAGATTAGAAAACAATTTTATTAATTCAAAAGTTAATTGAATCTGCACTTATTTATGTTACATGCACAAGTTTAATATTCATAGATCCAATAGAGAATCATTTAAACACGATTTTGAGAGTATACATCTTGCAACCTAGACAAAAGATGATTCTTATAATTCTATTGTTGTCAATGCAAAGGATGGAGAGACTCCTAGTAGTGTATTGGTATACAATGTTGTGGTTAGAAAGATAACATATGAGGAAAAAGATTTGAAAGGAGAGATGGTTAACATTTATCAAAAATCACAAGCATTAATTAATTATCTTATAGATACATTTTCAAATGAAGGAAATTGGGTTTTGGATTTGTTCTCGAGTTCAGGTAAGAATTATGATATAATATTTATGAAATCATACTTCAATCATATATTATTTTTAATTTATGTATTTTTACAGTATCTAAATTCATTATTTATTTTGTATTTGGTGATTAGGTACAACATTAGCATGTTGCCTACAGAAGGAAGGAATTGCATAGCCATTGAAAGTGACCCAATGCAGTGCAGTTTTATTTAACAAAGAATTAATGCTATTCCATCTCTTCCAGATGAAATGCAAGAAGTTGGCTTGAGGAAAGGATATTTTAGTGAATCAAAGGTGGAAATATTGTCAAAGGAACCTCAAGTACCATTAGGAGGAATGATTAGAAATGATAATTTTGGAGAACTTGCGGATATCAGAGAACTAATGGAAGAACAAAATGACACAATGGAAGTACAAAATGACGTTGGAGAAGATGATAATGTGTCTGTTGAGAATGATGAATTTGGGATATATGATATTTTTGATTAATTTTAAATGCATTTGAAGACGATGCTCAATTTTGCAAATTTTTGATGAGCTATAACTATAATGTTTTGACTTTGAAATTTTAAAACAAGAATAAAGATGTATCTATTGTTGTTTTGTGATGATTTTTATTTATTTATTTATTATTTTTTTTTCGGTTTATGTATGTGAATCATTATACATTGGAAAAAATTATTAAATGTTTTCATTTTTTACTTGAAATGTATACAAATATGAAAGAAAAAGATATTTTTTTTTTATAAAATTTTGACTTTTTTTGTTCAATTATGTCCATAAAAATGTTTTATTTGACATGTTATTTTAAGGAGATACCTTTTTGAAACATATTTGGACCGAATCTTTCGTAACAACTAGAAGCTAGGGTTCTCAATAGGCGCATCCATCGTAGAGGACAACATGAGCACCAGAGGGGGGGGTAAGGGTACCCCCTCATACAAACAGGTAGTGGTAGACAAAGGGAAAGGGCCAAGGGGCGTATTTTTCAACGCACCAATGGCAAGCACCTCCGTATTTGACCCAGAAAAATGTCAGGAAAGGAACCAGGGCAAAGGTGAATGCATGGAAGAGAAATCCAGAGAAACCCAAAATGAAACGCAAGACACAACGAAGACCAACCGAGAAGAAGGACACAACTCGTGCAAACCCAAAACAACACTGATACCCAAGGTGATATTGGAGGATCCACAGACGCAACTCTACATGGATCAGATGAAGGTGCATGCGCTAATATGCAAGTTTATGGGATTGTGACCCACCGAAAGAAAACTGCACAGTTGGATCAAATATCACTGGAAGCCAAATGAGGAAGTGGAGCTCCATATGGGCTCGAAAGGTGTCTTCACGACAGTATTCATAAACCTGGAGGACGGAGATAAAGTCTTTGAAGGAGGGCCATGCTTCCATGCATCAGCAAGACTATACATGAAACCATGGAAGGAAAATTTCTCCCCAGAAAAAGAGACCTTCAAAAAGGTGTCGGTCTGGCTGAGATTATATTACATACCTTTAGACTACTGGTTACCCTCTACTTTTGAATCAATAGGGAATAAACTGGGGAAATATATAAAGACTGCAAAAGCCACCCTGAAAGGGAGATACACATATTACACAAGAATATGTATAGAGATGGATGTGTCAGGAGCACTCCTAGAAGCCATAAGCCTAGAATTCAAGGATGAGGAATGGATCTAAAACATCGACTATGAACATATCTTGTTCTGATGTAGAAGGTTCCATGAACATGGTTACTTGATCAGGGAATTCCCTCTTAATAAAAAATAAGAAACATAAAACCCCAAACCACATCAGGATGACGAAGGGTTTGTTAAACCAAACCCCAGAAGCAGAGCCAACAAAAAGTAGAGAAAATCCAAAGTAGGGAATAATCTAGAGGTCCAGAGTAACTCGGAAGGACGGGATAAAACCAATAAAGAGGAATAAGCTGATAAGGATATGACAAAAGCTCAAGAAGTCAGAGAACAAACACCAAACGAGCCCACCAATCGACCAGATAATCAGAAGGAACAGGGAAGTTGAGCAACTCCGATGGAAGGAGAAATCAGAGACGACAACACCCCCATGCAAAAAGAAGAGGGAGAGGCAGAAATGACACTGAGTCAAGTAGGCATAGAAGATATAGAACTTAGAGACCTTGTGGAAAGGGAAGGGATAGATCTCATGAACACATTGGACCAATAGAAAAGACAGGGAGTAGACAGTGTACCAACAAAGCAACTTGACCGCATCGAGTACCTTCTCCTCCTAAGGGAGGAAACCAAATATATAGGCCTAAAGTGTACACATGAGGAGATTTGAAACCTAGGAGTCAAAGCCAGTGAGTGACAACCGCATCTCTCACCCAAGCAGACGCGGAGGAAAAAAAAGGCCAGAAATCAAATAGTGTAGCCCTACAGGAGCTTGGAGAGCTACTGATAAATTCGGGTAAGATTAAGAAAATATTCCCCAACTCCCCCCCGCATGTTTAAATGAAGGTTATAACTTGGACTATAAGAGGCCTAAACATCCCAAGAAAACAATGAATCCTTACTAATAGACTAAAACAGGAACAACCAAATCTCTGTTTTATTCAAGAGACCAAGTGTAATACAAACTGAATGGAAACAATTAGTCAACAACAATGGCGCAAGTACAAGATGGTGGCTATTGGAGGCCACCAAATGGCAGGAGGTATCCTCACCCTGTGGAACCCACAAGTACTAATTCTAATCACAGACGAAGCGACAAGGCATACCCTTATGGTTCACATGCAACTCATTGGGAACACAGAGGTGATTTTATGCACTAATGTGTATGGACCCCAGGTGTCAGAGGATAGGAGAGGAATTCTAAGAGACCTAGAAGATCTTAAAAACCAATCTAACAACCTCCAATGTATCCTAGCCAGGGATTTCGACATCATCACGTAACTTGTAGAGAAAAAAGGAGGTATAAGAAGATTGGATAGAGATGCGGAGGAGTTCTCAAAATTCATAGACACAACGAAGATGGTAGATCTGAAAACCAATAATGGCCAGTTCACTTGGAATAATAAGCGAATGAACCAAAATCAGGTAGCAACAAGACTCGACAGATTCCTAGTGTCAAAGTCAATCATTATGCAGGGGTAACCTTAGACTGCAACATCCTTCCATGGGGGGATCAGATCACTGGCGAGTGAAACTGGAAGCAGGTTTCTAGACCACACCAAAGAACAAACCTTTTAGATTTGAGAAATTCTGACTTGAACACCCGACTTTCAAGGAAAGAATCAAATAGTGGTGGCGTGAGGAGCAACCAGAGAAAGGGAAAAGGATGTTCAAACTCTACAAGAAACTAAAACATATGAAATATAGGCTCAAGGAGTGGAACAAGGACACTTTTGGGAATATAAACCAAGAGAAGAACAACATTGAAGAAAAAATGAAAAAACTCTAGGAAACCTGCATTTTGGAGGGCTACAATGAGGAGTGAAAAAAGGAAGAGATTCAGATGACCCAGGAGTGGGAAGAGCATTGCCAGCAAGAAGAAACCCTCTGGCAAAAAAAGTCCCGGATCAGATGGCTAAAGGAAAGAGAACAGAACACCAAGTTTTTTCATAGAACAACCATGGCTAGAAGAGCCCATACCAAAATCCTGAATATTAGGGACCAGGATGGAATAGAGAGAGAATCACATAAGGACATCGAAACAACTCTGGTAAACCACTTTCACGGGATATCCTAGGAACCCAGCCAAGATAGAATGGAGGCCATACAAAAGATAACCTAGCATATCTGTCGCCTGGTAACATAAGAACAAAATAACAACCTGAACAAGCCCATTGCGGAGGTGGAAATAGACCAAGCACTTCAGGAAATGCCCAATGGAAAAGCCTCAAGCCCATATGGTTTCACAGTGGATTTCTTCAAAGCGTGTTGGGATGTCATCAAACATGACATATATAGGGTAGTGGAAGACTCTAGAAGGTCAGCCTCCATTTTAAAATCACTAAATGCTACAATGATAACACTTATCCCCAAAGAAAATGAAGCCAAAACCCCCAATCGATATAGAGCTATAGCGTTGTGCAATGTGGTGTATAAGATAATTTCCAAGCTTATAGAAAATAGATTAAAACCACTCCTACCCACACTAGTCTCCTAAGAACGGGCAAGGTTTTTGGAAGGAAGGCAAATAATGGACAATATCATCTATGCCCATGAACTTATCCACACCCTGAAGCTTCAGAAAATAGGAGGAATGATAATACAACTGGACCTAGCAAAAGCTTATGACAAAATCAGCTGGAACTATATGGTCAAGACCCTAGAAGCCTTTGGCTTCACCCAACATTAGATCAGGTGGATAGTAAACCTAGTCTCCACAACAAGCTTCTCGCTACTAGTAAATGGAGCCCCTGCCAAACCTTTCTGGCCCACGAGAAGCATCAAACAGGGAGACCCATTATCCCCCTTGCTATTCATCCTAATGATGGAAGGTCTCAGTCGCAGCATAAAAATCACAACCACAATAGGGGAAATAAAAGGTGTCAAACCTTATGAGAATTTCCCGTCTTCTACACACCAACAGTTTGTTGATGATACCTTACTTCATGGCATGCCCACGGTCAAGGAAGAGAAAGCCTAAAAGCGAATCTTAGGCAAGTTTGGGGAAGCCTTGGGAGCAGAGATAAACTAGTCCAAATCTATGATCTTCTTCTTTAATACCAACCCCGCAATCCAAAGGCATTTGGCCAACATCTTGGGCTTTGAACGCAAAGCACTCCCAACTAAGTACTTGGGCATCCCCCTGAAAAACAAATCTTACAAGCTGTCAACTTGGGAAGGAGTAGTCAACAAGCTACAAGAATGGGTGAAAAATTGGACGTACAGATTCCTCAACCTAGCTAGAAGACTCATCCTAACCAAGTCAGTTCTGCAAGCTATCCCAACCTTCATGATGTCAGTTTTCCCAACCCCCAAGGGGATTCTAAAAAAAATAAGAACCATACAAAGGGACTTCCTGTGGCGAGGAGCGGAAACTAGGAAAAAATGGGCACTGGTGGTTTTGGAGAAGGTCTGTAAACCAAAAAGAAAAGGAGGCATGGGGTTACATGAACCGCAAGTGACCAATGAAGCCTACGGGGTGAAACTTTGGTGGTGTCGGGTCAAAGAAACTACCATGCCATGGGTCAACTTGTGGAAGGAAAAGTACACCCTGGGCATTTGTGAACAGGACAAAATCTGCTTCAGAGGCACCAGGGAAGGTTCCGCCATTTGGAACCTAGTCTGGCGCAAAAAGGCCTGGATCCATACACATAACTTTTGGGAAATAAGAAATGGTAGAACTGCCCGATTCTGGGAGGATGCCTGGCAACAGGAACCTAGAATGGAAAAATCGGGCTGGGATGATCTCCAACAGGAGATGATGGTGCAAGGAAAAAACAGAGTCTACCATTACTAGAAACAAGAAATAGATCGCAACAAATGGAGAATCTGGAACAATCTCACCTCACAAACTAGAGACCAGACCACAACAATAGTAAAAGAGGTGGAGGATGAATTGGGGAGACAAAAAATTGTAGTCACGGATGGAAATGACCAGCTGAGATGGGGACACAAAGACAGTGGGGAATACAATATTAAAGAAATATGCCACTATATAACGGACTAGGACCAAGAAGACTCGATGCATCAATGGGATAAGCTCTAGAACAACCCCCAATGGCCAAAAATCAAAATCTTCTAGTGGCCAATACTACACAACCGAATCTTAACTTGGGAAAACCTAAAGAAGAGAGGATTCATAGGCCCTTCAAGATGTCACCTATGCGAAGAAAATGAGGAAACAACAAACTATCTCCTGGATGATTGTCCCTACATAGAAGAAGTTTGGGACTGGGTGAAAAGCATCTTCAGATAGTTTAATAGGATCAAAGGTAATATATATGCAACTATAAACATCTGGAAGGAAAACTATAGTGAAAATGAAGAGGTGAATCTCTGTTGGACCCTCATTCACAGCATGATCATTTGGGCAATATGGAAGGAACGAAACTGGTGCATCTTCAGGAACCAAAGTTGGACTGCAAGAAATATCAAGGAAATAATAATCTCCATGACAAGAGAAATGGTACAGAGCCACAATTTCCAAACAGGAGGAGTGCAACTCACAGGCCGGGAGCTCTGGATTCTAGAGGCTTTTCATATGAAAGAAGGGTGCAACCCAACTCAAGTAAGATGACTTCCGCAACTGCAAGTAGGGGAGCGCAACTGGAAACCACCACCAGAGGTCTCCCTCAAGCTGAATTTCGACAGGGTATCGAAAGGTAACCCAGGACAGACAGGTATGGGGGGAGTAATTAAGGACAACCAAGGAGAAATTATCCTTCTGTACACTGGGAGTCTGGGGAACTCACCAACAATGCCGTGAAATTTGGATCCTTGGAGACTGACCTTGAGATACTACATAGGGAAGGGATGACCAATGTCATAGCGGAAGGAGATTCCATGTTGGTCATCAACACAGTAAGGAAACTCCAAAACGACACTAGAGTGGGAAAAATTTAGAGGCACTAGCGCTTGGCTCACTCCTTGCAAAAAATTCAGGGGCATTTGTAGACGGGAATCACAGTGGAGTTGCACTGGGTACGAAGGTCAAAAAATGGACTAGTGGATAGAATCACTAACGAAGGGGTCAAATAGGAAGGAATAGAACTAGATTCCACATGGAGTAACATCTCGACTGGTCAGTTTAAGACAGATTGTACCCAAATAAAAACAAAATACTATGACAGTAGTCGAAGTACGAATAATCAAATCGAGGCTGAAAGTGTAGAGTTAACTAAAGGACGAGTAGGATCCAGGCAGAATCCGATAGGCCACCATCTAAAAATGAGTTATAATGCAAATCCCATTCACACCACAAGAGGAGGTACGACACCACAGTCTTGTCAATAGAAAGAAGTATAAGGGTGGTCCGTGGGAGAGCAGAAAGGTTAATCTGCAGATGGAAAAGGATGAAGATCAAAAGGATAGCCCGTGGGTAGGAATGGGTACACATCACCTACGCATAGATACAGGGGAGGAAATGATTGGCGTACAACGTGCAAGGCAACGGATTGGCGTAGGGACGACGACAAGGGTCCTAAGCACACACACTTTGAAATAGTGAGAAAGGACCAAAAGGTACGCCTATACGGGAGATCCATGATTACTAGGATTTCGCAACTGGGGAAACCCCTAAAAATATGAAACATCAAGGATAGCTACATACTAGAGAACAACAATTACAAGGACCATACTACACACCATGAGGTGGCGAATAGAAGTGGAGGATGAATTCAAGACAGAAACCACCGCATTCAAACCGAGATGGTGAGAATGAAGAATACCCAAAGTAAGAGGGACCCCCAGGGGGAGGAGCTTCCAACAAGCACCCAAAAGATCACAAGGATGGAGAAGGTGGATAGAGAGGCCAAAGGCACCTTTCATATGCAGGCTGACCTGAAGGGAAAAGCAGTCATCGATAGGTGGGAGCAATAATTCAACACCAAGCACTAGGGAAAATCCTGGGCGGAAATCATCCAAGAAACAGATGGAATAATGGACCCAGGGGCCACACAGCCCAGAACAACCCTCTACCACAAAATGGTGGAGGAAGCTTGGCACACCAAAATGTTGATAAGTAAGATGAGAGTTGATAGGAATGAGACCAACAGGGTGGAAAACCAGGGCCACAAGAAGGAACTAACAAAAATTCTGAGCCACTTAGCAACCTGGAGGCCAGTGCAAGAAGAATAGCAGAGGACTAGAGGGGCATAAATGAAAGAATTGAACGAATGGTAGGAAAATTCCACCTCTACCTTCTCTATGTCCACCACATGGACATCACACTAGCATATGGACGTGGAACACTAGCTTGCATCAGAAGGATGCGCACAATGGAGCAAAGAAAGGAGGATGAGGCAAGGAAAGAAGGAGATGAAAGCCATCCAATCCTCTTGGACTAGTGCAGTCTCAACCCTTGGTCATTTTGTTTATCAGTATATGAACCACCCCTATTCTACGTTTCTAGTTTTTTTGTATCTGTTTTGGTATAGTTTTTTCAAAAAAGTTTTCGAAGACTGGGTCAATTTCCCAAGGTAGCGGCCTAGCCATCCCCTTGCTAATGTAGACAACGCAACTTCGAGTCCCTGGATCTAGTTTCCTTTTTGGCAGATTAGGGGATACCTCTCTTTTCCTTTTGTACCATATTTTTCTCAGTAATATAGAATCTCTAACCCACTTACAAAAAAAAAAGACATGTTATTTTAAGGAATATGTACCAAAATGTTTAGGTTTTTTATTATATATGGCTAAAAAATGTGCATTTTTTGTTAAATATTCAAAAATAGTGTTATTTAACTACAATTTTTTCGATGTATTGAAGTAAAGGTAAGCAATGTGTTAAAAATGATGTTTTTCACTATATTTAAAAAGTACAAAACAACAAATTAATTGATTCAAAATTATATGAAAAATCGTACCTTCAAAAAATTAAATGGTAAAAAATATTTTTAAGATTGAAAGAAGCATGAAAAAATGACCAAAAACACCGTTGAATAAAAAATAAAAATTTAGAAAAAATTGAAAATAGATGAAAAATAAGCATTTAAAAAAATAATGTGGAAACATTGTGGATTGAAAAAATTAAAATATCGAAAAACCACTTAAAAACGGAGGGGGGCGGGGGTGCTACCGGTAGCACCATTTTTAAAAACGGGGTAAAAAATTGGACCCCCCAAAAAATGAGAACTCTATAGAGTTCTCGTTAAGTTGGTAACTATGTTTATTGAGCCTAGTGTCGGTTCCCGCTTTCTCATTATAAGCCTCTTATCTTAGGAATTTGTATCACTATCTAAGAAACTCTATCTGCCCTTACAGGCCGCCGCTTGGGTCAAATCACAAACACATAGGTTCAACCACCGGAAAATGAATAACAAAAAAGGGAATCCTAGTAACTCAATCCTGATTGATAAGGAAGCTCTCTCTCCTATCACTATAGGATCTATCAACAAAGTGGTAATTTCAGATCGTAGAATTTGTCATTCCCTTTTTTCGAATTGAAAACATTTATGTACTTTCAACAGTGCCCAGTGAGGGAGATGTTTATATGCTTTGGAATATGAATTATTTTCCATAGCTCATAAGATTGAGAGCTTTAGATTTCTATTTGTAAATGCAATATGTGAAAATACCTAACTGGGTATGTAGGTGGAATCTTCGTGAAGGTGCTCAAAGCAGGTAGGAAGGCGAACCAGAAGGATCATCGTGCATGGATAGAAATCATATGGGGAACTAGAGCATCAGCTAGTGGCCATTACAAGAGTAATATATAACATGTTCATAGTTATGGATTTAACTCACCTTGTATAGTATCCATGCTATCGGTTTCCCTCATTCCTCTTGCTCATCGAGAAACCTATGCCTGGTACTAAAACTAAGGTGATCATAGTAGTCATCTTATCATTGATTAGGAGGTATTTTATGTCGGTGGTTTAGGTCCGAAATCAAATGGTTCCCCTTTTCATTGGTCCCTAAGCATGGCAGGGGAGGTAGGAAAGGGAGGATGCGCGAGATAGATTAGGATGTTTCCATATGAACTTTGGGTGATGGGGTGGATCCTTTTATATATCCTTTGCAGCTTGACACTCTGTACCCTAAGAGGAAACATTCCCCCAAATGTCCATGCCCTGTATGCACTTCCTTCCATTGAGCATAGGTATGTCCCATTGTTTGGAGCTAGTTTCTTATTCGCTACATGTTTTTCCTCTCCTGTATCATAGCATTCCTTTACCTATGAAAAAACAAAAAAAGATGGGTAGGAAAAGAATATTATCTCATATCGACAGTGGTCTTGTCTCCTTTGAATAGAGCACAAAATTTTGAGTCCACTGTCATCCAAAGTTTGGGTTTAGCATGACCTTAGGAAGCTGAGATCATTACTTAGAGATTAATCCTCTAATTGGTTATTCTTCCAGTCCCCATGGGAATTTTTTTGATGCCTCCTACATCACAAAGTTTTATCATCAAGTCTATGTTACCTGGGTTATCCATATTTCTCATGATCTTTTTCAAAGGAATTCTATAAGCCTATGTTGGCCATTTCTCATAACTCTTGGCTTTGCATGTTGGCCATACCCTCAATGTATCTAAAAGTCACATGAAGTTGTAGTCCTACCATGCACCTTGGTCCTACTTTCATTATGGGTAGGTAACCTTGAACCCAACAATTGACATATCCTCATTGGTCAATAACTGGGGGGTTTCCCTTGTGTTCAATGGCAAGAAATCCATTCACACATTGGGATTTGTGTAGTGTCTTGGATTCCATTAGCCTTTTTGGTGGTTTCCTTGCCTTTGTCAACAATTTTTCTTATTGGATTCTATTCAGAGGGTCTCTTTCGTGCAGTACTTGCATCTGGTGCATGCAAGAGATGCATGGGGTCATTGGTTCATGAACACCCTAGATTCATCCAAGCTCCTCCTAATCATCAAGTTATTTCTTTGTACCTCATGCTAACCGATGAGAGATACCCTAATGCTCTCCTTTCAGCGGGTCTCCTTCCATCGACTTCAACTCATCTATTCTGGAAATGAGACCTAGTCTTGTGAGTACCTTGAGGCTTGCAGTCATTAGTGGCAGGTTCTCCCGCCATCGACAGTTGGGAATACATCAATGTATCCTGATCGATGGATTCTTATAGTGTTCGAACTCAAAACCCTTATTCACACTTGTAGAATGTACTCAGTTCCTTGATACCTACTTTCATTATCGATAGGTTGTCTCACATTTGTTAATGGTATACCTTAATGGTCAGTAATCAAATGAAGTCTCATTATGTTCGACCTCAAATTCTTTATTCACATGATGTAGACTTTCACCTTCGGTGGATAGTGTAGAATACCTCCATATTACAATAGCAGCATTCCTAATCTGTTGTTGTCTTTCATTGGACTAATACCTATACGACTTTAGTGATCATGTGAGATCAGGTTGTACTCCATTGTATACAAATATCTTCAAATTTATTTTGAGACTGGATTCCACTGTGCCTTGTTTGTGACTATGAAATCCTATGGCATATTTTTTCTTTGTATTGCCTATTAATGGTCATGAAGAACTATTTGATATATTTCCACATGGATTTGTAGTGTAATTTAGATTGGAAACCATGTGTACAAATTCATTATGGATTGTAATATTCTCATCGGTAACTATCACTTCTAGTTGAGTCTCCATTACTCCACTTCTGGGAATCATAATGTATTTCGATCATCACAGATACTCCTCTGACCTCACACATTAGGAGGCATTTGTTACAACAAATTTTACCTCACCCCATGCAACTTTCTTGGATGGCCTTTCCATTTTCCTATGCAGACTTGAAGTTCCCTTTTGTACCTTCCAGAGCCAAAAAAACACATTTTCCCACATATACGCGCCTATTAGTTAGACAACAAGCATATATGCAGGTTTCTCCACTACAACCCACATACATCAGGTTTGGTGCTCAAAATTAAAATTTATGTTGGGTTTCCATGCCATGTCACAAGATCCATGATCCTTCACCTTCCATATACTGGAAATTCTCAAACTCATCCCTTCAGTTCCGTTTGAAGGCTATAAATTGAGCCATATCCAAACCTTGAAGGATATTCAACAATTCAACCTTGAGAGCAAAGACACTCTAGATAAATTTCACTTCATATCGAGTCTCCATCCCTTTGTCCTTGAAACTACGAACTCTTTGTTCAGCCCCCAAGATCTTCCTTCTTTGTGATGGAGAACCTCATTGTCTCCTTTATATGAGCTTGTGTTTGGTGGAGGCCCAACTGGAGGGACTTAGTTTCTTAGTTTCAATATGTGTCGTTATATAATTTTGTCACCTATATACTTCTGCTAATTATTTTAATAGAAATACTCTTTTTTCGTTCAATTGATATCTTGCAAATATTTGAATTATTATTCCATGGGCATATTTGTCATGTATGTTAATGGATTATTCTAATCTATATGATAAAAATATATATTATCACCATATGCGTGTGTATCTTGGTTGTTGAGGACAAGTTGCAGGTATAAATCTTTGAGTTGCATGCTCAACAATGGTCTTGATCAAATGTCTGGACAAGGTAGGATCTTGGACTTGTCTTGTTAGCATTTCATTTATATATCATACTTGGGATTAGAGTCGATTTCTGCATTTCATTCTGTCTGTTATGGTTTACCCCATGCCATAGAGAGATTTTCCTCGTAACAAGCAAGTTAAAATTCAATGGTACCTGAGTGGGTTTCCCTCATTTACCTATGACAAGATACAATATGATGACCCTAAGACTTTGGAGGAAACCATAAGGCATGCTAAATGTATTTATGATCAGAAAATCGGAAGAAAGACTTTCCAAATGGCTTGGGAAGACAAGATGAAAAGCAAAGTGGAACAAAGGAAGAAGGGGGATAAGCCACCATTTTTCAACAATCCTGCACAAGGAAAATCAACTACCAAGGAGTCCATAATGACGGAGACACTGGAGAAAAATCAAAGGAAAAAACCTATTCAATGTTGGAGTTGTGGAAGAGACCATATGCGCAGATATTTCCCTCAAAGAGGTGAAAAAGTGAGGACTGCGCACAGTGTACAATAAGCTTCCACAATTGAAGACATGGGAAAAAATGTATCTAGGATTTATGCAGCCCTGGATAACAATAAATATGTTTTTTAGTACCACTTTATTGAAGTGGAAGGTAAGATTAATGCCCAACCTATTTCTATTTTAATTGATTCAAGAGCTATTCATAGTTATCTAGATCCTAAGATGGTGGAAATATTTCAATTTTCGAGAATCAAGCTTGGAAAATCTTGGTTGATGTAGATAGCTATAGGGGTAAAAAGAAAAATTAATGAGATGGTTAAGGAATGTCTAATGGATATGAATGGACTGTGCACAATGGTTGATTTGAATATCATACCCATGGGCTCGTATGATTTCCTCATTGGTATGGACTGGTTGGACCAACATCATGTTGTCCTGGACTGTTACAATAAGGAATTTACTTGCTTGGATGAGGCAAGAAAATTAAGAACATTTCAAGGAATTCCAAGAGATGTAAATATTAGAGAAGTATCAGCCTTGTAATTGAATAAAAGCTACAGGAAGAGATGTCAAGTATTTATAATGCACGTGGAGGAAGCACCTAAGGATAAAGTACCAAATGTTGAAGATTGTGCATTACTGAAAGAATTTGAGGATGTATTTAAAGAGATATCAATGTTTCCACCAAAAATAGATATTGATTTCTCTATAAAATATGGTGTTGGGAGCAATGCACTTATCCAAAACTCCTTATAGGATGAGTACGCCAGAGATGAAGGAATTACAGATGCAACTTGAAGAGCTTCTAAAGAAGGGGTATATATGTCCAAGTGTGCCTCCTTGTGGTGCCTCAATATTGTTCGTAAAGAATATGGATGGCATGTTGAGAATTTGTATCGAATTCAAGTGATTGAACAAAGTAACAATAAAGAACAAGTATCCTTTTCCAAGGATAGATGACCTATTTCATCAGTTGTGGGGAACACATATATTTTCAAAGATTGATCTCATATCTGGATATCACCAAGTGAGTATTAAAGAGGAATACATCAACAACACTTAGTTCAGAATGAGGTACATACATTATGAGTTCATAGTGGTGCCATTCATATTGACAAATGCACCAATTGTCTTCATGTGTTTGATGAATGGAGTTTTAAAAGAATACTTATATAAGTCTGTCCTTGTATTTCTGGATGACATACTTATTTACTCAACGTAGGAAGAAGAGAACGAGTAGCAATTGAGTATGGTGCTACAAGTATTGAGGGAGAATCAAATTTATGAAAAGTTGAGAAAGTGCTCATTTTACCAGTGACAAATTCATTATTTGGGTCATATCATTTCCAAGGAGGGAATAGTTGTGGATCCAGAAAAGATAACAACCATTGAGGAATGGTCGACAACAAGAAATGTCACAGAGATAAGATCCTTAATGGGACTTACAGGTTATTATAGAAGGTTTATTGAAGGATTCTAAAAAAATGTGCATCCAATTACATCCTTACAAAATAAAGGTGTGCGATTTGAATGGACTCTGAATTGTGCAAGGAGTTTTCAGCACTTGAAAAATGTGTTGACAAGTGCACTAATTTTGAGAATTATCGATCCTAATGAAGACTTAATTATGTACCCAAATGCATGAAAGGAAGGGATCAATGGAGTCATTAGTCAAAATGGACATGTGGTGTGCTATGAATCAAGAAAGTTAAAAGAGCATGAAAGGCTCTATGCTACTCATGACTTAGAATTGGCATCCATAGTGCATGTCTTGAAGATATGGTGGCACTATCTCATGGGTAAAAGATTTGAGATGAGAACAGACCATAGTGGTCTGAAGTATTTGTTTGGACAATCAATTTTAAATTCCATACAAAGTAGGTGGTTAGAGTTCCTGAGTGAGTATGAATTTGACATTAAGCATATCAGAGGAAAGTAGAACAAGGTGGCTAACACACTATAAGAGGGTGCATGAGATGCATGCTACAACCATTAGCATGTACAAATAATATGTGTGTGATAGAATTATAGAGGTTTACAATTCAAATAAGCACTATGTGGACATAAAGGTGAACTTACAACAAGGTATGTCGCAACCGAAATTGAAAGGTTATGAACTAAGAGAGGATGGAATCCTCATGTATAGGCGTAGAGTCTATGTGCTAAATGATCAGGAGTTGAAAAGTCTATTATTGTAAGATATGCATAAGATTCCTTATGATGGACATTTAGGCTACCAGAAGATAATTGTCATAGTCAAAAAGCAATACTATTGGCCAGGTATGAAAAATGAGGTTGTTGATTTTATTACTAGATGCCTTGAATTTCAGAAGGTCAAGGTTGAGCACAAACATCCAACTAGTTTGCTACAGACTTTTCCCATTTTGGAGTGGAAGTGGGAAGTTGTGACCATGGATTTAATTACTAATTTTCCTAGGACTACTAAGAAACATGATTCTATTATGGTAGTGGTGGAAAAGCTTACTAAAGTTGCCCATTTTATTCTAGTGAAGTCAGTGCACAAGGAAACCAACATTGTTGAAATATACATGCGAGAAATTGCTAAGTAGCATGGTGTACCTAAGACAATTGTTTCTGATAGAGATTCCAAGTTCGCCTTGAAATTTTGGAAAGGGTTATTCAAAGGAATTGGGAAAAATATGAAATTTAGTGCAACCTATCATCTTGAGACAGATGGACAAAATGAGAGGGTAAATCGAGTGATTAAATATATACTCAAGATGTATGTGATGGATAAACCATCAAAATGGGAAGAATACCTTCACTTGGTAAAGTTTGCTTACAACAATGGGTATCAAGTGTATTTAAATATGGGCCTATTGGAAGCACTTTATGGTAGAAAGTGCAACATGCCAGTGAGTTGGGAAAACCCAGCAGACCACACAGTGGTTAGGCCAGATCTTCCTAAGGAAATGGAAGAGAAAATGGTGAATATAAGGAAGAATTTAAAGGTTTACCAAGATAGGTAGAATAGTTACGTATATAAAGGCAGAAACCACATAGATTTTAAAGTGTGTGACCATGTGTTCTTGAAAGTGAAAGCTAGACACAATTCCCTGAAGTTGGGAAATTGTTATAAGTTAGCAACATGCTACTATGAACCATTTTAAATCCCAGAGATGATTGGTCCTATCGCATATATGCTTGCATTGCCTACATCCTTGTGTATTCATAATGTTTTCCACGTATCATTTCTTAAAAAGTACGTACATGATGCTAATCATATTATTGATTGGAATGTGATTTAGGTGGATCGAGAAGGTGATTTTCGAGTGTGACTGGTTTGCATATTAGATCAGAAAATCAAGCAGATCCAGAATTGAGTCATGGAGATGGTAAAGGTCCAATGGACCTAGTATGGTCATGAGGATGAAACTTGGGAGCGTGAGGATGCTATGTGGGTATAATATTCACATCGTTTTGAAGGTTTTTGAAATTTTGAATGTACAAATGTATAGAATGCACTGAGGATAGTGCATAAATAATGGGGAGGGGAATGTAATGTCCCTAATATGAAACCTTTGTAATTGTACATATAGGATAGTGAGCCATTCATACCAATTGTAAATGTAAATTTACATATAGGCTGGTCAGTTGTAGACACCAATTATTGGTTTTGTACGCACCTGGGTAAGTGCATGGCGAATTGTTATCAAAGAAAGGGTGCACACATGCAATATATATTGTTGGTCTTAATGTATTTCGGGGGGGAGAACTCATTCTGGTAGGTCATTCATTTCCTTGTGTGCATAAGGGGTTGGACTATCTGGAAAATATGACTATTACCTTATCTGCATAGAGAATCTTGTAAGGGGTTTTTATGTATTGTAACCATAGTTTCATCGTCGAAGAGGCTAGTTGTCAAGCCTATGAGAAGTCTCTCTAAGTGAGAGATTTTTTGTCAAAGAGGTTGGTTTTCAGGCTTGCGAGTAGTCTCTCTAGGTGAGAGATTTGTTGTCAAAGAGGTGGGTTTTCAGGCCCGTGAGCATTCTCTCCAAATGAGATTTTTGTTGGGATTTGTTCCTTGGTGCATTTAGCATTATATGCAGGTCTTTGAGACTTATTTTACATCATGTTGCTAAAACCTTGGAAGGGAAGTGGGGAAGTCGAGGGACTGTTGAGCAGAGAATGGGCACACTTCCTTGGGTGTAATAGGTGTGTGGGGAATGAGAGACTGTAGGCTAGTTGAAGTAGTGGCACCTTGGATTGAGAAATTATGTTGAGTATCAGACGTTAGCCTGGCATTAGGAACCCTTTTTTCCTGGTGGAGTTGAGCCCCAACTCAGGGGTGACATGTTGTTGAAAGATTATGAGCAACAGAGTTTATGGATGAGATGAATGTCTGTGTTTTGCACACAGTTGGTGAATTTCATAAAATATAAGTGTCTTTATATGCTTGTCTCATTTAGTGTGTGCTTAATTATCTATGTTTGATATGGGTTTAATTCTTGTATGTTGTTTCATATAAGTAATTTTTGTTATTATGTATAATGTTTCTTCCACACGTAAGTGTGGTGTGGATATTCATTACTATAGTTGTGAATGAGTATGACCTTTATTGTCAGTTTTCTTATTAAGTTATCCTTGTGTTAATGGTCATGAGTCTTCGTGGAGAAGTTAGAATGTCCATGCACACAAGAAAGTATTCTATGTGTACAAGAGGTTGAAGTTCAATTGTGCACACGAGTAAGTGGGCCTTGTGAATGGTTGCACATGTAGTAATGAGCATATGTATTGTATGGATTACGTGCATAGAAGTGTTGTGTATTCAAAATGTTTGTGTGCGCAGTTGTATTGTGTTACTTCCATTTTTTTTAAGATGTGTAAAAGAGGAAAGTTGGTGTGGCACGACTCAACTTGGGGTTGTGTGCATTACTTCAAGTAATACGGTGTAGACTTATGTTATTGAGTAGAATTTGTGCATTGAATTTTGGAGTAGAATTGTTGAGTAGTAAGTTGGATGATGTTATAGTGTGATATCAAAGTAGTTTGGCTACTGGGTACATTATAAATTTGTATCAAAGTGACAAAAGTTGGGATGGTGTGAGGTGGCCCAACCTAGGTGGTTGGGGATGTTACACCCAACAACTGGCATCACATTTTATTTATTAAAATTTAGAAATACAATTCACATATACATCACTTGGCCACAACCATACAATATATATAAATTATGCATTATTTAAATTGGGAATTAGAGGCGGGACGTTACAACAAGATTCTTCAAAATGAATATTACACATAGATTGTTCAAGTTTGAATAAAATGTTTGCATAAATAGTAATATAATACTCATGATACTTAAATGATAAAAGGATTGTGTTCATCCAAATGCACTGGAATGGGGATCCCATTGAATAAATATAGTAGTAGACCTGGAAGAGAAGAAGAAAATAAATCAAGGATTGGATTTACCAGTAAAAAATAAACTAATAAAGTTGGATGATCAAAGATTGAGAAGAAAGAAGCGAAATGATTCGAAAGAAAAGAGTGTACTCAAAAATGAAAATGGAATGATGGGATGGGTCTCTCTCTGATGTTGAGATAATATGAGTCATGTATTTATGTTACCTACAACATACATTCATATGCCACTTAATATCTTGGCATATTTCCTGACCTTGGGCGTTGTGCTTGGTTTATTATCTGGAATTGGATCTAGAGCCATCATGGATAGTGGTTCAACAAATGGCAACTTGGGACAGAGGGCATCCTCCGATTCACTTATTCTCCTTTTCAATTTAAAAATTTCAAGATATTGCTCGGAAATGGAAAGAGCTAGAGCATCCATAGTAGTGAATTGTAACTTAATAATTCCATCGGGCTTGATATCAAATACATCTACCTCTGAATTTCTCCTTTTAGTAACCTTTTTACTTTTTTAACATGGAATCTTTCAATTTGAAATTTATTTTCCTCTTTATTATGCTTGGTATTGTGTAAGGTCAATGATTGTTCTCTAAAACAAATTGGTTCCTCTTGAGAAAATTATTCCGCTATCTGTTTTTTCTCTACCATATGTAATGAAACCCACTTAGGTTCATTGTCATCATCAATTCCATTTCAACAATATTATTCATTGGGTCCTCAAGATTCTGAGTACTTTTGTTGATATTACTCATTTTCAGTCTGTGTAATAGTGTATGTTTTCTCAATATTTAAATGAGCAGGTTCATCTTCATCATATCCTCTACACACCTTTCATTGCTCTCTCCTTTTCCCATATCAGCCTCTTGGCCTTGTTGAGAAGAGGAGGAACTTCTGTGTGGAAGGGAAGTAGAGCTAACTTGTGAGAAATTGTCTATGTTCTATTTGTTATGTTTCATTGTCTCCATTGATGTTCCCTCTTGGATTCTACCTTTTTGACTTGGGTGTTTGAACTAACTTGTGTAACCAAGTCATCATCACATATATGTTCATCCTTTCTAAGAACTACTTTACTGGTATATGGATCATTGTCATCAGCTTCCTCCATATTTTTTCATTAGTCCTGTGAAAATAGTATTATAGCCCATGGATGATAGGTGATAAGAAAATATTCCTTTAGGTTCAAAACTCTTGCAATCTTCCACTTCGTTCAAATTAAGTGAATTCAATAGTTTGTAAATTTGGGTCAAATGGGTTAATTCCTTTACTGAAATGCCGACAATATGGAAAGGTAAGGAAATGAACTTTTGTTTCCTCTTTTTATCAAAGAAGGAAGACCATGAATTATACTGTATGTATACTTCAACGACAAAATACTTGTCACTAAAAAATTGGCAAGAAGGAATGGTTTTTCTTCAAACCCATATAGCCTAATGTATGTAGATTTCTCCGTATAGACACAAATTTTTTTTCCTTTAAGAAATTCTAAAGCTTCCTATGAAACTATTGTCGGTAATGTTCCAATAAGGATGTATTGAAATTCTCTGACAAATTTATCTTGAACCAGGAAAAAATGGAAGGGTTCTTTGTGATTTCACAATACAGGATACCACAATTGAGCGAGATCATTTTCAGCATCAGCATTAACCCTTGAGGTTAATCCTTAAAATACACTGCAATATGCAACAACCAATAACAAATAGGAGGTCATAAAGAATCTCTTTGTCTTCATATAATTGGAGAGTTGATAAGATATCTCATTTGAGATAATATCGACCCAGTCAAATATTGCTTCCTTTTGAAAGGAGAAATATAGCACATATAAGACATACATTGCGATATGTGATGTGGATTCTCATCCCATTAGTCGTAGGAAAATCCAAGATAAATGAAAATATGTCTATGATAGTAGGTTAATATCAACTTGAGTAGTATCAACTGTAATTGTAGAAAATGACGCTAGGAAATCCTTTAATAGGTTCACCCACCACCCTGTGAATTTAAAAAGGAATCAACTTTCGAAAGCCAAGGGAATTTATTTGGGGTAGGAAGTCGAAGTATACTTCTGAATATATTTGGGGTAAAGAGAATAAGGTTCTTTCCCTCTGCAAGGAATGGAATCAACCCACTCTTAGAATTGAATTTACTTGCACATAAAGAAAGTATTTCTTTGAAGTCAAAATCTCCAAGAATGCAACCATCCTTTACCAAACTAGTTGTCCAAATATTACTAGCAAGTTTTTTCTCTGGAGAGAGGCTTGAGTACCATTTATATGCAATAAAACAATGCAAACCTTTGTTTTGACAAGTGAGAGAGTTGAAAGTGTCTCCACATAATGGTTCCTTTCTTCTTCTAACTATTATATTTCCCACTTCTTTCAATATGGTTTGATATACGTGAAGGTTATCAATATGGGTTATAGATTAAATTTTTGAAAGTACCAATTCATAAATAATCCTTAATGATATATCCTTTCAGTATGTACAATTTATTTAGGAAATCACATGAATCATAAATAGAAATTATCCTTGATAAGAAAATTCTCTATGGGAAATCAAGATAATTAATCCTCCTATATGACCAATAACCACATTTTTCATGTGAGACAAAACCTTATTAATGAACCATAATTTCATCGAAAGTAATGAACTATTATTTAGTGTGATAATGCACTAAGTATGGGACTCATGGTGTATGAAGGGAATGTAGAGACAAGTCTTTCAAAGTGTAACACACCCTGTAACACCCTAAGGCCAAGCCCCTGCTGAATTGTAATTATGTTTATAGGATGGTGAGCCAACTGTTTATAAGATGGAATACTTATGTGTTTATTAGGCCAGAGAGCCCATATGATAAGGCCAATGAGCCTAATTTTGTATATGTAAATTCTCACATCATTAATAAAATTACATCGCTGAGTGTAGACCCACCACAAAGAAAGAGTTATGGGGGACTAAGCTCCACTAAGTAGGGAAAGGGAAGGGGCTAAGTGTATAGGAATAGGGGATAAGCTAGAGGGATTACCTCTAAAGGAATAATATTATATTATTATTTACTAGAGGCTAAGGTTTGACATAACCTATCTTGTCCTAAGTTCCTGGGGAAAGGGAACTAGTGTTAAGTGGAGCTCATGTAGCTTCAGGGAGACATGTGTCAACCTAGGTGCATGTAGTTTTTAGGTGGGAAAGTCAACTCGTTGGGGGTTCCCTCACCATTCTCATGATGGTCACCACTCTGGAAGTCAGCCATACTCCCCATTAATGCACATATTGAGATATTAAGAGCCTTGACATAGCCATCCATTTCCTCCATCGTCAATCTTTGCAACTTCTGAAACCCGCACACCCATGTTATGAAGCTAACCATTTTTTCTCTCTTGTGAAGCACAACATGACTACGTAGTGTCTGATACATATTGCGCCTTAGCCTTTGTTGTTGCTACCCACGTTTTCTATGGACTTGTGTGGCTTGTTTTCATTAGCATAGCCCATACCCAATTTTTCATAGGTTACCCACTAGACTTAGGAGCTGGATAAAAGAGGTAGGTTGTCCGGCCTATGAGTAATTCTCTCAAGGTGAGAGAGTGTGTTGAGGAAGTGAGTTCTCCTAGAGGGAGTCCCATAGTAGCTAGAGTACTCTGAGAATTTTGGTCCATCCTGTTCCCGAAGCCATGGAAGGGAGGTGGAGAGAAAATGGACTTGTGATAGTGAAGGTGTACACTCCTGGGGTGGGATAGGCTTGTGGGGAATGAGGGTCTATGGGTTGTGGGCATAAGTGGCTCCTAGGAGAAAATCCTTCCTGTTGATTTGTGTGACTTTCCTGTTGTCCTTGCCAAGCCTAGGAATCCCTTTCTTGGTGGAGTTTAGTCCCATCTCGGGGGTGACCCATTGCTGAGCGTGATGAGAATCCTAGTCTAAGGCTTGGAGGTTCATGGAAGGTCTACACGTAGTTGGTGGTCATGTATTAAAAGATAAGTACCAACTATTTGTTCTCTGTTTGATGTGTATCTTGAAATCAAGTTATAATGTTATTAGAATTGTCTATATATATTGCATGTATGTTTTATTGTTGTTTCCACATGAATAGGTGTATGAACATAATATTATAACCATTTAAATTGCATTAGATAGCTATGTATATAAATATATATGGTATCATAGAATGAAATTTATTCAGTGGCATGGCTTGGCCTGTCGATTTAAGGATGAGAATGTTACAAAATGGTATCAGAGAATAAAAACAAAGATACAGTTGTTTAGGTAGCATTACCTGACAGAGGTTTGAGGGTCGGGGACGTTACAAAATTGTATGAGAGCCATGGTTTTGACATTGAGCCTGGATGGTCCATGTTAGTGGTTAACGAGATCAAAATTTTAGAGTGAATTTTTGTCAAAAGGGACAAAATTCAAAGTTCAGAGCATCCCTGGGTACCAAGAGAATACCTTGGTCGTGTTATGAAGCTTGGGAGGTATAATGGTTTGAGGAATGGAAACAAATAAAGAAGCCACAAAATTTTTTGTGTTGGGTCGTGAGGTTTGAAATTGGGCCGTAGGATCTGTTCGGGAGGAAGTAGATCCTTCAAAACCATTAGATCTAGATAAAAGTACATGAAATTCAACCCCTAAGTACTTCGGACTTCGCGACTTCAACAAAGTTCATGTGTTATAATAAAAAGGAGTTGAAGCCCGAAGTTCCAAAGTTCCAGAGAAGATCTACACCGCAGATCTGGGGATAAATGCTTGACTGTTGGATCGACCAAAGGCATAATAGAACTGTTAGACTAATCCAAGAGAAAGAGGTAAGGTGTAGCGGCGAAAAATAGATCTCAACCATTAGATCTGTGCGCAAGTGATTGTGAACCATAGATCTCACAGTAGTTCAAGAGTTCAGTGTTTAGGAGAAACAAAGTGTGATAAGGTAAAAAGTTCTAAAGCCTAAAGTCCCAAAGTCTGGAGTTAATCCAGACCGTTCATCGAAAGGGACACGTATGAATAAATTAGCTAGTTTGGGAGAAATAGGGGTGTGCTAAGGTGAATTCTTCCGAAGTCACGAAGCCCGAAATATCGAAGTGACGTGGAATGATGACATCATCGAGGGTGAAGTGGAATTCCTTAGTCCTACCACATGTCAGTTAGAATGGAACTTTGATGACCTTGTTGGACCAAAATCAATTCAACACATGGGGCCACATGTCACCACCTTATATGATGGAAACTATACCATGTGAACCTCGAAAGATAAAGTAGTTCAGAAGTTTGGAGTTTGAGAGATTTGAGGAATGCAAGTGTAAAATATTCTGAATCCTGAAGTCCTGAAGTGACATGGCCTATTGACGTCATCTGGGATGACGTGGAAACATGGGATGTGTGCCACATGTCAATGAGTTAAGAACCTTTGGAATATAGAAACGCTAGTCAGAACGTGACACGTGTAACCTTTCATATTGGACCACGTGTCCGTTTCTAGTATTCTACCACATGGCACTCTTCTTGAGCATGGTTAGTGGGGCCCCTGATGGTCACAGGGGATGTGTGGCGTCAAATCCCAAGGTAAGGAGACTTGAAACTCCAAAAGAAATGGTTCGTGATGGAATGGGAGGAAGAAATCCATAAAGTCCCGTAGCATCGAAGTAACGTGACGTTATGACATCATCGAGGGCGATGTGGTAGTATTCAAAGATTCACAGTTCGGGAGTTTTGGGGTGTGCATATGTGAAATCCTTCGAAGTCCCAGAACCCCGAGTAAATATCAGTCCTTGGATGCTGGGAAGCCGAGGACCATTGATACACCCCACTTCGTGAAGTTCACCAATGTGACACTATAGGATATTTTTTGTGATGTGCTTTGGAAACCGCTGAAGCCCAGAGTCTCGAATCTCCTATCCACAGTAGATATTAACAGAGAATGTGAACCGTACATCCATCGTCCTCCGTGAATTCACCAGTTCAATTTTTTGTGATGCTTGTGATGTGCGAAAATGGGAAACCTCTGAAGCTCCAGAGCCCCGAAGTTTCAAGGCTCTTTATAAGCACCCAACTAATAGCACTTGGTCACAGTCATGGTCACATGTGAGTTGAGGGATGAAGAAAATGGAGCTAGCGCCCGAAAGTAAATTTTAGAATAGAAAAGGGCTCATAGATAGAGTTGTGGCAGTTATTGATCAACCAAATACTCACAAAAAATAGAGTATGATATTCTTTGATTGAATTAGATTATTTAAGTTATTCTGGAGAATTATTAATTTTAATAGCCTAACAAAAATTCGGTTGACTGTACATTTTTTGCAGTGTTAACAATTGTCAGAACCAGACAAGATTGTTACTTGTGCAGAGAGATGGATGAGACACAAGACGATTACAGTCCAGAGGATGAAGTTAGAGGAATGGATGTCCATTTAGGAATTAAAGGAATAAAATCCAATGGACATGGAGAAGAAATAGATAAAGAAGTGACCATGATGAAAATCATTAAGAATTTGCAAAAATATGTCGAAATTCACCAGGAAGATAACAAAAGGCTTATGAGAGCCAGGGAGAAACAGGGAGACTTCAATATGAAGTTGATGCAGAGCCTGGAAAGAATTGAAAAGAAATTGGATAAGGAAAGTGGATCCAGTAAATATGGAAGTCACGGGACCCATGATTAGGAAAGAAGAGGAAGAAGTGGTAGCAGACATCACCAACACTCTCGAAGGCATTCCAAAAGGAGGCCACACAGTAGTTCAAGTCCATCTCTTACCAAAAAGAATAGGATATCTGAAGTGGATGAGTTGAAGGGAGAAATGAATAAGATCAAACCTCCTACTTTTGATGGAGAGCACAAGAAAGATGAAGATGTTGAGACATGGATGCTAGGCATGAGGAAATACTTCCAATTGCAAAACTATTCCTCTCATGTAGAGAGAAGAATTTCCATCTACCAACTTAAGGGAAAGGCATCCATATGGTGGGATCAACTGGTGCAAGTACAATGCCTCAAGGAGAAAAATGTGACTTGGAAGGAATTCAAGAAACATTTTGAAAAGAAGTACTTAACCAAGAGATACTATGACAAGAAGATGAAAGAGTTCTTTGAACTTAAAATGGAAAACATGGCTATAGATGAATATGAGAGAATATTTCTAGAGATGTTGAAGTATGTCCCTTTTATTAAGGATGAGGCTGTCAAGATATAGAGATATCTGAGTGGGTTTCCATCTTTCATCAGTGATAAAATCCATTATGATGACCCCAAGACTCTGGAAGAAACTATAATGAGACCAAAATTCTTATATGATCAGCAAAAGGGAAATCCTACTTTCCAAAAAGCTTGGGAGGACAAGAGGAAGTTTAAGAGGGAGCAGAGGCAGAAGGGGAACAAGCCACCTTTTTTCAAAAATAGTCCTCAAGGACAGCCATTTTTGAGAGAGCCCAGGATGGATGAAGTAGGTGGGCAAAGGCCAAGGCATACACCTATGCAATGTTGGGGCTGTAAATAATATCATAAGTATAGAATTACCCTCACAGAAAGGACAAGGTGAGAGATGTTTACAATGTTCAGCAAGCAGAAACAATGAAGGAAATGGGCATAAGAGTGTTGGATTACTAAGAGGGGGGGGTGAATCAGTAATAGAGAAATAATCCCTTTTAACCACAAAATGCAAGTGTTATATCAATGTGGCATTATCATCCAATAGTTGCAGATTAAATAAACAAGGAAAAAATTAACAATCATACACATACACATTACACCAGTGTTTTTACGTGGAAACTCAAAGCGGGAGAAAACCACATAATGTTTTTTCTTATATGTATTTAAAAATTACATTCATTGGAAGCACCAACTTCCTTTGTTTTCCAACTCCAACTGGAAGGAGGCTCCAACCCCCTAGTTTCTCAGGCTACAACCTGAAGGAAGATCCAACTCCCAAATTCTCTAGCTACAACCATAGGAGGCTACAACCCCCTAGTTTCTTAGGCTACAACCTGAGGGAAGATCCAACTCCCCAATTATATGGATACAACCAAAAGGAGGCTACAACCCCCTATGTTCTCTGGATAAAACTAGAAGGTGGCTACAACCACATGTCTTTGCCCCGTCCAACCACCCTGACGTAGAAGTAGAATGATGGAACCACTGTCACACTATCACTATGAGCTATATTGTTGTAAACATGTATCAATAAACCTATAATCAACCTGTACCAAAAAACCTGTGCCAACATGTACCATACATCAACATGTACCTCAACCTGTACCATAAACAATTACATCAACTTGTACCATAAAAAATTGCATCAACCATGCACCAACCTATACATAAACATGTACCATGAACAAGTGCATCAACTATGCACCAAACCTGTACAAATAACCTGTCACAACAACTTGTCCAAAAAACCTATCACAACAACATGTCTCATCAATATTATCAACCAAATCAGATCTACTCACCAAGATCAATCACCAAGACAAATCTCAAAGATGTGCATCAACCAATCATAACACAACAACTCATAATCATCACCAAGATCAATATGTGCTTATAATAATAGACCAATACAAGTATGTTACATCATCCATAAACCATGTGTCAACAATACTACTAACAAGTGCCTCCAACCATGTACCAAGTATGTACCAATCATGTATCAAATACTCATCAACTATGACTCATCAATATGTACCAACATCATCAACTATACACCTCATGTATGTGCCAACTCATCAACTACTTGTCTCAACCATGTACCCAACATGTACCTCAACCAAAATCCCTCTCAATTTCATCATCCAAATCTGAGTTGTAAATCTGTAATAGACCTAGTGTATATTATCACATACCTACAAACCTTCATTAACTTTAAGAACAAGAGACTAGCATTTTCATCAAAATTTACTTTAGTCTCACATGAATAATTTTGGAATAGTCAACAACCCTAACTTGAAATAATCATAACTATGTACTTGTTAGCGACATTTCTTGTCCTAGGCACAACAGTATTTGGGTTTGCAAGATGCACGAGAAGCGCCCGAGCGCAGCATGGAAAAATCTCGTTCTAAGGCTTCCAATCGAGCAAGTGGGTGAAATTACGTTGTCAATGGCCCAGATTCATCTATAAAAGCATATCGACGATCGGTGGGAAATCGCGGTTAGCGGAGTTGCGCGATAGGTAGAATCTATATATATTCATGAAGGATCTCAGTCGTCCATCCAAAAGGACATGTGGTGCATGATCATGTCATGTCGGCATTCGAGGATTCGAGGGGTAAGAGCTCCTCATCATTTTACATCTCGAAACCCCGAACCCTGAAATGTCGATAAGCGCTCTTCAAAGCCGAGCCCACGGTCCTTGTGCCAGGTCACGTTAAGCGAGCCTGGGAATGGAGGTAGCCCCCTTTTTAATGACAAAGCGATCTCGGTCGTTCATATGAAGGACACTTGGTGCAATATATGACCCACAGGTGGGGCCTTTTGGGATTTTCATAGTGAAAGCACCGAAGTCATCTCAGCCATCCATCCATCGATGAAACTCGAACGCATTGGAATTAAAGGGGGCATGGATCTAGGCGGCCAGGATCTATGCGCTCAGACCTACGGTCAGGAGCAGATTTCGAAGGCCCCCCACCATTCTACCTTTAAGCGGAGGCGAGGGTCCGGAATCGAGTGCGCAACTCTTAAAAGGTCAGGATCTAGGCGCCTAAATCAGCGGCTGAGGCTTCATTCCGGACCCCCCTTGTCTTTCTGCCTTTAATTGGAGGAGGGGGTCCAGAATCAAACACGCAACTCTTCAAAGGTCAGGATCAGAGCACCTAGATCAACGATGCTCAGGCATTTCCGACCCCCCTTTGCCATCCCGTCTTTAATGAAAGAGGGGGGGGTCTGGAATGGTGTGTTATTATTGTGGGGTCCCTTGCCTTTCGTGTCACCTTTGGTATCATCCTCCCCATTGCCACCTGTTCTCCGCCCACCACCTTAGCTCATCGTCCTCTCATCTCCCACCATGTGTCCCTCTCACTCCAAGTCACCTCCTCCTGTACTCCCACACTTCATGCTCCTTCCTCCTCTATCCTATTCAAACCGCGTGGCATTCCTCAACTGATGTCACAGATCCCATTTCTTCTCCATCACCTCCACAGGGTTCACGCCTTTAACCCTCGTCACACCCTCATCCACATCAGCCATAGGGGTCCCTCGTAGTAGTCCAGCGAAGTAGCGTCCAAAGAAAGACCATTCGACTGATCCAGGTGGCACCATTAGGAGACCTCCATGTCCCAGAAGGCAGAGTTGACCGAGGTCATCCCCGATCCCAAGAAGCAATTATTGTGGCAGTTGCTGGTGGTTAAATATCAACTCCGCCATAAAAGGAAGGTTCGGCAAAAGACTAATTCACGTCGACTCACCTGCAGAAGGACAATCCAAAATCTGATGGCGTCTTTCATAGGCGCACGATCATCCTGAGTCTGCATGGGCAGGCTGTCAGAAGCCATGCAGACGCAATTCTTTAATGCAACGTCTTGTTTTTGTTGTTGTTGTGGTTTTTGAGTATATGTAGGCATTTTCGCCATTTTTGTAAGAATTGATGGTAGAGAAAAGCTCCCAATTGTAATGTTTTAACAGATACTCTAATTCTCTGGTTATGCATCCATATGTAAAATTTCTTGTTTAATGAAAGACAGTTTCTTTATTTCATCTAGTTTTCATCTCATACTGAGGGAGCTCATGATTGACTGATTCACATGAGTTATTGCAGTTGTGTTGTGATAAAGGATTTGTTGTGGCACCATTGTAGTCTCTGTTTTTTTGCGTTTGAATGTAAGAAGATCTTGCGTTTAAATGTCTTCTTCTACAGTCTGTTAGGAACTTGATGTTTACGACAGACCTTCGCATCTCTCTTATACAAGTCTTCCCCCTACTCACCCTTACTACAAATCACTGTCTAAAGTTATCTAAGACCTCACTTGTCCATGCATGCTTGGCCTAGTGTCAGAGTTAGAACCACATCATTTTGAGTTAACCTCCATTTGATCACCTCATTACAACAATCGTGACATAAAACTGATGGGCGTCGGGCTCTGCTCCTGCTGCAATCCAGGAGTGACTTCCGTCGCCAACAGTACCTATAATGAATAAAGATCTGAAAATAGTACACAATGTTCTTCAATGTATTTTACGCAATTCCTCTAGGTTTCACTACTTGGAACCTCTCAAAAAAGGAGTTATAGAAAAAATGCCATACATTGTTGAATTATGGATTATTCTAGAGAGCAAACTTGTAGAGCTTTCCCTACATGAAATATTTGTTGTATGGATTTGAAAATGGTACAAAGAATACTACATAGTGTACTCTAACCAATACATTTGTTCTTATTGAATTTGGATATGCTATGAAGAAGTTATGACGTTTTTACCTGAAACACCTATTTTAGACTAGTTTCAAGACTAGCCACAAACTCTATTTTCCACAGAGTGTAAGTCCAAAAATACAACGACCCAAAAGCTGAAATTTTTATCAAAGATACTTGGATATGTTTCCTCAACGACCTCCCAATTTCACAGTCTGAGTAATTCTAGAAAAACAATTATTGTGAAAATGGTGAGATGACCTGTAAATAACATACCTTAGAAAGCATCATCAAATGAATTTATCCTCCCTTGAATTTTATCTTTTTTACTTCACCTTTCCTCTGAAATTCATCTTAGATATCCTTTGGTTACCTTAGTCACTTGTATAGATTCAATATGCTCTAGTGTGATTAAAACAAGAGAGCCTTGCCTCTTATTTATACTTTCATGTAGCTTCCTCTAGGGGTTACCTTTTAACCATCTTAACCCACTTTCCTTATTTTAGGGTTAACCCACTTCTAACCACTTGTCCACTTAGTAATTTCTCCATTAAATTTATTATTTGAATAATTTATTTTGTATCCACTTTGACTTATAGTACACTCATCACTTCACTTTATTATTTACCTTCTAAAATCTCTTAAACCACTTTCCTTATTTTAGGGCTAACTCACTTCTAACCACTTTTCCACTTAGTAATTTCTCCAATAAATTTGTTATTTAAATAATTTATTTTGTATCCACTTTGACTACACTAATCAATTCACTTTATTATTTAAAAAATTTATTATTTGCAACCACTTAGACTACTTTGACCTTTTGGGGCTTCTAGATGACTCATGACGGTCATCAAACTTCACATGGCCATAACTCTCTAACCGTGAGGAGTTATGTGACGTTCCACATACCAACGAAAATGGCATGACATGTACTATCCATACATAATAGTCTTACCCACAAATATATTAAAATTCATACCATTATACATCAAACAAACTTGGTTCCATTACCCAAACCTATGTGCTAACAAAATTTGCTACCGGACTTTCTTCAAGGGTTGACATCAATTACAACCAACCCAAATAATAAAAAATATCCCCCTTTGGCATTGATGGAAACAATGTGATGAAATAATGAATTCATATCACTCATGCTCCCTCTTGTGACCATCTCTCCCCCTGGAACCATGCCTCTATTCTCTTTCTCCAAGAATTTACCTTTTGATTTGATAAATGTCTCCCCCTTTGTCATCAATGGAAAATGTATCTTTCCATCCGGGGTTGCTCCCCCTAACTGAAATTTCCGTGGGGATGCTTCCCCTGATTGAACTCTTCCTGAAACTGATCCCCCAACCTAAATTGTCCTCTTTATGGTGCTTCCTCGTGTAAATATAAGACATATAAGATAAGAATTCAAAAGCATAAATTTTGGAGTAGAAATTACTCAGAGTCTCTGGTAAAAATACTCAAGGCTTGCCTTGGAAGTGGTTTTGTAAAGATGTATGCCACTTGTTCTTTTGTGCCCACATATTTAACTCTGATGTTCTTCTCTGCAACCTTCTCTTATAGAAAGTGATAGTTTATTGGAATGTTATTCGTCTTGGAGTGCATCATCATGTTCTTTGAGATACTGATGGTGCTTGTATTATCACAATAGATTGGAATGGGCTCATCATAATCAACCTGTATATATGTCAAAGTTTGTTTCATCCATAGAACCTGAGTATAACATCCCGCTGTTGCAATATACTCTGCTTCAGCTATAGATAAAGATACCTATGATTGTTTATTTCTTAGCCAAGATACTAAACACTCACCCAAGTAGAATGTTGCTCCACTGGTGCTTCATCGGTTATCAATGAAACTTGCCCAATCTACATTTGTGTGGGAAATAAGTGATATATCCTTTCCTTTTGGATACCATAATCCAAACTCATATGTTCCTTTGAGATATCTGAAAATCCTCTTCACTGTTAATACATGTGATTCCTTCGGTGCTGCTTGAAATTGTGCCACCTATCCAACTGCCTGTGTTACATCTGGTCTGGATGTTGTCACATATAGTAAGCTACCAATAATTGACTTGTATTGTCTCTAGTTTATAGACTTTGAATCATCATCTTTTCTCAACTTGCAACTAGTTTGCCTAGTATTGGTAACTGGTTTGCAAGCTTCCATTCTAAACCTCTTTAGCATTTCTCTGATATACTTAGTTTGAGAAATAAAAATTCCTTGGTTGCTTTGACGTATCTAAAGACCCAAAAAGAAGGATAGTTCTTCAAGTAATGACATTTCAAATTCATTCTGCATATCCTTTGCAAATTTCTGGCTTAACCTGTCATCAGTTCTTCCAAAAATAATATCATCAATATAAATTTCAATTAATAAAATACCATCTTGAGTTACCTTGATGTAGAGGTTATTTTCTGCACTTCCTTTTTTGAACCTTGCCCGTTGTAGATATTTATCCATTCTAGAGTACCATGCTCTAGGAACCGATTGTTCAATGTAGACTTCTTCTTCTAGTTCCCCGTTCATAAAAGTTGATTTAACATCCATATCTATCAATATTATTCAAGTCTCTTCTACACAACTATCCATAATTTTTTACTCATTTGTCACTGTACTATCATGAAGCACTACTGCAACTGATTAATCTATCATATTTTACTTCTGCTAACTGAATGCATTGAATGTGTCTACTCAAATTCTGCAAGATACTTGAAGGATGGTTGTCTAGTCTGTCTCAGCTACTAAAAAGACTCCCCTTGTATATTATTCATATTATCTGGGAGTTTCTAATTTGGATGGCTTAAAACAATTCCTACTCTGAAGTGTATTCATCATCATATTAATTAGTAGATTCATCATCTAATCCAAAAAGATCTTTTAATGACTATGGTTGAGTTATTAAGCATGTGTGTATTAACCATTCATGAAACTTAATGAAAGAGGATGAAGATGAGAGAATATATCACAACCATAATACAAAATACAGATCTGAACTGAAGCAATAAGAATAGCAAACCATAACAAGAGAATTGATAATGGAGTTCGACACAAAATTGCCTGTCTTCGGGCCTTTGTCTCAGTGGGGGAGGCTTCTTTATTTCTATTCAAAAGATCAATAAGTACATAGAAGCAGTTCCATAAGGCTACAAGAATGATTGGGTCATGTTCTTCTAGATCTATAGAACCCAGTAGAAGAAACGACACACAAAATGGATGACCGTAGCTCCCAAAAATGGCCCATAAGCGTTTGCTCTTCAACAACTTCCCTACATAAAAATGGCTTTGGCTTGGCTTTGCTTCAGAATAAATCTGCTTTGACTATCCTCCATGGCCTCAAATAGGCCTGGTTTATATAGATCTGAAGTTGGTTATCCTTCCCCAACTTCCTCCCAAAATCTGGGCTCAAAAAGAGTCCAATATCTCCCAATAATGGCCAAAATCTCCATTAACAGGCATAAAAAACAAATAAAAATCCAAAACTATAACATAAAACCCACTTTATGTTAATAATAGGGCTTAGCCCCCTATCCCTGGTTGTGAACCCCCCTTTTAAGGTCACATGAAAACACATATGGCCAAGTGCCATCCCCCTGGGGGTTGTGCGCTAGCCCTCACCTCCGAAGAACCTAGTCGCATGCTCAAATTGGGTGGATTCCCTGAAACCTGGGGCTAAGGTTCATGCGCTCCAAATGAAACAGACATATCGAATCAATAAAACTGGGGCTATCCCCATTATTCCACGCACCTGGTTGAACAGTATCTGTTGGGGTGTGGGCGTATGCGAATGCGCAAATCCGTGGGCTGGGGCCTAGCCCCAGCCCTCTTCTACCCCATTTTGAACCTTACTCCACTTCAAATATAAATTTTAAGCCATGTTATAATAAGCACCACCCATGGCACATTGGTACTTGGTCCTTTGTTAACGCACGAAGCTCTGTGGAGAGGTTCAGGGTTCAATTCCTACTAAATCCAAAAATTTTGCATATAAATAATGAGCCAACCAATGGGTGCCACATGGCAGCCCATGTCTGGGCCACATGGCACTCCACCATTTTTTGTCCTCCGATGCCATGTGTCAACATGCTATTGGTCCTTGTCACCATCCAGTCACACTGTTGCAGTGCTTGCACATGTCACTATGTTGATGTCATGACAATGTCAACATTGACTTTTTGCCAGTTTGACTGTTGACTTTTTAGCTGTTTGGGAAAGTGGTCAGAGTGCGATAACTTTTGCATACAACATCCATTTGAGAAAGTAAATATATGGCTAGAATCAACGCGACAAGCCGGTCGCAATGGAATTGGTTTCGTTCGATTCCAAGAACTTTATTTTTTGAGCCTTTTTTAGCCCTGTCATGCTCCTGGATCCGATTCTGGATCACACCTCCCCACTAAAGGACCTTTTGGTCCCCAAAAGGTTAAAAAAATGGACTTTGACTGATTACATACTCATAATAAGAAAAACAAAAGACAATTTTGTACAAAAATGATGTTATAACAGGTCATCATTTCAACATGTGTGATTACATTAATGGAAGCAAAATACAATGAAGTTGAGACATCCACTTCTGGAAAAACCAAGTTGTTGGTTTCTTTTCTTCACGGTGTTCCTCTTGCTTCACTGGTAATATTTCCTCCTTCACGAGTACATGGGTAATCCTTTTTTCCTTCCTTAGAGGAAGCTCTGGATTAAGCTTCCAACAACTAACCTTTTGATGTCCACCCTTGTTGCAAAACGTGCAATGAGCTTTTGGCATCCAAACCTGTTTACCCTTCTCTTTCTTCCATTGTGTAGTTGAGCCTTTATGTCGTGTTTCCTTCCTGGTTGACATAGGTTTCATGTAAAAAGTTTTTCTCTTCCAACACTTGGCAACACAATGCTTGGGTGAATGACAATAAGTACATGGACAATGATTCCACAAGTTCCAGATTACTTGATTATGCTTATTATAATCAAAAGGAGAATTGGTAAAAAAATGACCATTATACCTTGCATGAGGATCTTCACTTTGCTTTGGAGATGAATTGCATTCACTACCACAATCTTGAAGTTATGTGCCATTACCTTTTTTGAAGTGTTCCTGCAATGTCTTAAGTTGGCCATTTGAAGAATTACTTGCTTCCGAAGTTTTGGAACCAATCTTGGAGGATGCTCCAAGCTCCACTTTTTCATATCCCAATCCTAAGTATCGAGGCCTTTCCTCAAGCTCAATAGGATTTAGAATGCATTGACCTTTACATCCAAGGCCCTTCCCTTCTTCATAACCCATCTTGGTAAGAAATTTCAAACCTACACCTCTTGTATGTTTTTCGAATGCACCAAAACCAATTTGATCAGAAGAAGGAGAATTTGATGAATGACCTTCACTGCATACCTTAGATGTTTTTTCTGAAATAGATGTAGAAGACACTTCTTTCATTCCTTCTTTGACTTGGTTGTTCTTTGAAGCTTTCACTTGAACTGTGCTCTTTCGTTCCAAGTAGTCTTCATACAACACTTTCACCATCTCGGCCATGGAAAACACCAAATTTCTGAACTCCTTCTCATCATGATAAATTCCTCATGTAGATGCCATTTTCTCCCTTGAGATGAGCTCTTCCCTGGCTAACATGCAAAACTCAAATTCCAAATGTCAACTAGCTCTGATACCACTTGCTCTGAAAAGATCTTTTAATGACTCTGGTTGAGTTATTAAGCATGTGTGTATTAACTGTTCAAGAAACTTAATGAAAGAGGATGAATATGAGAGAATATATCACATACATAATACAAAATATAAATCTAAACTGAAGCAATAAGAACAACAAACCATAACAAGCAAAGTGATAATGGAATTCGACACAAAATTGCCTACGTCTCCGGGCCTTTGTCTCAATGGGGGAGGCGTCTTTACTTCTGTTCAAAATCTCAATAAGTACATCACAGTAGTTCCATAAGGCTACAAAAATGATCTGGTCATGTTCATTCAGATCTCTAGAACCTAGCAGAATAAATGACACACAAAATGGATGACCAGAGCTCCCAGAAATGGCCGGTAAGCATCTACTCCTCAACAACTTCCCTGCATAAAAATGGCTTTTTATTGGCTTTGCTTTAGCATAACTCTGCTCTGACTGTCCTCCATGGCCTCAAATAGGCCTGTTTTATATACATCTGAAGTTGGTTATCCTTCCCCAACTTCCTCCCAAAATGAGCTCAAAAAGAGTCCAATATCTCCCAATAATGGCCAAAATCTCCATTAATAGGCATAAAAATCAAATAAAAATCCAAAACTATAACATAAAACCCACTTTATGTTAATAATAGGGATTAGCCCCCTCTCCTTGGGTGCACTCCCCCCTTTTAAGGTCACATGAAAACACATATGGCCAAGTGCCAGCCCCCTAGGGGTTGCGTGCTGGCCCTCACCTCCGAAGAACCTGGTCACATGCTCAAATTGGGTGGATTCCCTGAAACCTGGGGCTAAGGTTCATGTGCTCCAAACAAAAATAGTCATATTGAATAAATAAAACCGGGGCTATCCCCATTCTTTCGTGCACCTGGTTGAACAGTATCTATTGTGGTGTGGGCATATGAAGATGCACAAATTCGTGGGCTAGGGCCTTGCCCCAGCCCTTTCCACCCCCATTTCGAACCTTACTCCACTTCAAATATAATTTTTAATCCATGTTATAATAAGCACCACCCATGGCACATTGGTACTCGGTCCTTTGTTAACACACAGAGCTCTGTGAAGAGGTTCAGGGTTCGATTCCTGCTAACTCCAAAAATTTTGCATATAAGTAACAAGCCAACCAATGGGTGCCACGTGGTAGCCCATGTCTGGGCCACGTGGCACCCCACCATTTGTTTTCCTTCGATGCCACGTGTTAACATGCTATTGGTCCCTATCATTTTCCATTCACCCTACTATCATGCTTCCACATGTCACTATGTTGATGTCATGCTGACATCAACATTGACTTTTTGCCAGTTTGACTATTGACTTTTTAGCTGTTTGGGAAAGTGGCCAAAGTGCAATAACTTTCGCATACATCGTCCATTTGAGAAAGTAAATATATGGCTGGAATCAGCGCGATGAGTCGGTTGCAATGGAATTGGTTTTGTCTGATTCCAAGAACTTTAATTTTTGAGCCTTTTTTAGCCCTATCAGGCTCCAGGATCCGATTCTGGATCATCATCTCTATGAGATATGACTTATTTATTTCTGTCTGTGGATTCATCTTTCACTACAACGATTGAAATTACAATCTCTTGAACATGTTCCTTATTTACATGCCCTTCTTTTCTTTAATTTATTTTCCAAACCTTTATGTATCTAACATATTTCTTTTTCTCTATAGAATTATCTTCATATCATTTTATTGCCAATCTTATGATCTCTAGGACTTGGTCTTTGTTCACCTATTCTTCATGTTTTCTTATCCATACTTTCTTATATCTGATATCAGTGTTCTCTTTCATGGAAGTATCGATCATTATTCTACAATCACTAGCTATGTCTCCATAGTTATGACATTTGTAACAATCAATGTTATGTGGGGCCACATAGGCATTTCTTTCTTGAACATTTATTTTATAATCCCTGCAATCTGCAACCTTATGTCCAAAATCAGTACAATAAAAACAATGACCATAAATGAAATTTGCATGCCTGGGAGTGAATGATCTTCTTTGTGGTGTAGTCCTTCTGAATTTCTTCCTTGACTGATCATGATCATGATTGAAGCTTCTTTGTGGCTTGAACATGGATCGTCTTCTTGAAGATGTATCTTCAATAGTTTTCTTAGAATCTGGTTGACCATGATTCCTTCCTTTGAGTACTTCTGCATAACTCTTTCTCTTTTCTTCATTCTTCTTTTCTAGCAACCTAGACTGCTTCTCTTCATTCTCTTTAACTGATGTGGATGTTTCTGTCTCTTCAACATTCTTGTTGACCTTGACGATTTACTTCTCAATGTGACAACTTCTTCTTCAAGCTTCTCAACCTCTTCTTGTTTCTTCATTATCTGAGACTTTATGACTTCTTTTGTTATTTTCGCTTCTTCAAGCTGAAATTTTAATGTGATTATTTCTTCTTCAAGTCCTTTCTCTTCTTGACCAAACTTTGCCTCAAGCTAGTTTAGATCATTAGTTATTTCCTTAAGATGATCTACCAATATCTTCTCTCTCATTTCTGCTTCTTCCTTGTATGTTGCTATGTTGTCTTCCAAATACTGATTTTTATTCAAGATTTTCTTCAATCTTTCTGGCTTCTTCTAGTTGAGTTCTTAAGTTATCGATGACCTATTGGGCTTCTTAAAAAATGTGAACACTTACCTTTTATTTCATCAACCCTTTCTTGAGTGACTTGTTTTCTTCTCTTTCTTTTCTTAGTTCATCTAAATAACTAATCAATTATGCTTCATAATTGTCTTCCTTTTCAATTAGTTTTTATGTCTCATTTCCTTCATGGAATTCTATATCAAGATGTCCTCGCTTTTCAAAATTAAAGCAAAAAAACATACCTTTATTGATTTTGTACTCTTCATCTTCTGAATTCATTTGACATGGTGAACATATTTCTTCTTGATATGTACCTGCATCTTCTTTGGCATTTTTTGAATCTACGATGGGTGAAGAATATATGTCAAGTAACTTATCCCAAAGTTATTTGGTTGATGAAGATTTACCAAACTTTTCTCTTAATGGATTAGGTAATCCTTCCTAGATGAAATCCATTCCTATTTTGTTATTCTTCTTCAATTCCTTCTTGGCTACAGTCTTTTCCCTTTTTGAACTATCATATCTTATAATGACTGATAGTCAAAGATAATACCCCTGCTGTAAAATACTTTCATCCTTCCACTCCATAACTCATACTTTAAACCATTCTGACCATTAAACCGTGGTACTCCATTCTCATAATAATCCATGATCTTCTTCCAGCGGTTAAATTGTTTCATGAAGGAACCTCGCTCTGATTCCAATTGTTGGATTAATGAGAGGGGGGGTGAATCCGTAATAGAGAAATAATCCTTTTTAACCACAAAATGCAAGTGTTATATCAATGTAGCATTATCATTCAATAGTTGCAGAGTAAATAAACAATGAACAAATGAGCAATCATAGACAAACACAGTACACCTGTGTTTTTACGTGGAAACCTAAAGAGGGATAAAACCACATAATTTTTTTTCTTATATGTCTTTAAGAATTACATTCATTGGAAGCACCAACTTCCTTTGTTTTCCAGCTGCAACTGGAAGGAGGCTCCAACCCCCTAGTTTCTCAGGCTACAACCTGAAGGAAGCTCCAACTCCCCAATTCTTTGGCTACAACCAGAAGGAGGCTACAACCCCCTAGTTTCTTAGGCTACAACCTGAGGGAAGTTCCAACTCCCCAATTCTATGGCTACAACCTGAGGGAAGTTCCAACTCCCCAATTCTATGGCTACAACCAGAAGGAGGCTACAACTCCCTATGTTCTCTGGATGCAACCAGAAGGTGGCTACAACCACTTGTCCTTGCCCCATACAAATTCCCTAACATAGAAGTAGAATGATGGAACCACTGTCACAAAATAACTGTGAGATATACTGTTGTAAACCTGTACCAATCAACCTATAACAACCTGTACCAATAATCTGTGCCAACATGTACCATACATCAACCTGTACCTCAACCTATACCATAAACAAATGCATCAACTTGTAATCAAGATGTATAAACAAGTGCATCAACCATGCACCAACTTATACCTCAACCTGTACCATGAATAAGTGCATCAACCATGCACCAAACCTATACAAATAACTTGTCACAACAACCTGTCCAAACAACCTATCAAAACAACTTGTCTCATCAATCTTATCAACTAAATAATATCTACTCACCAAGATCAATCACCAAGACAACTCTCAAAGATGTGCATCAACCAAACATAACACAACAACTCATAATCATCACCAATATCAATATGTGCTTCTAACAATATACCAATACAAGTATGCTACATCATCCATAAACTATGTGTCAACGATACTACTAACAATTGCATCCAACCATGTACCAAGTATGTATCAATCATGTATCAACTACTTATCAAATATGACTCATCAATATGTACCAACATCATCAACTATACACCTCATGTATGTGCCAACTCATCAACTACTTGTCTCAACCATGTACCCAACATGTACCTCAACCAAAATCCCTCATCAATTTCATCATCCAAATCTGATTTGTAACTCTATAATAGAACTGGTGTATATGATCACATGTCTGCAAACCTTCCTTCAATTTAACAACAAGAGACTAGCATTTTCATCAAACTTTACTTTAGTCTCACATGAATAATTTTGGATTAGTCAACAACCCTAACTTGAAATAATCATAACTATGTACCTATAATGAATAAAGATTTGAAAATATTACACAATGTTCTTCATTGTCTTTTATGCAATTCCTCCAAGTTTCATTACTTGGAGCTTCTCAAAGGAGGAGTTATAGAAAAAATCGCATACCTTGTTGAATTATGGCTTATTCTAGAGAGTGAACTTGTAGAGTGTTCCTTCTATAGTGGGAAACCCCCCTACGAACTACACCAGGGTTCTCAAGTGCAGGCAGAGCTAACCATATAAAGTCTCCTACTTTTAAGAACTATCCCAACATTACCCTGCAATCATACATAAAATACAAAGTATAGGGATCCGGTAGGCATAACTTAAAATCCGCATCCAGTGTCGATCCCTTTGCGCTCAGTTGTTTCTCGACTGCAGATATCCTCCCAAGTCCAACCTGCATTCACCAAAAGACAAACAAAAAACTACAAGCCTGCATTCTATATATGGATTAGTGGGTTAGACATCATAACAAAAAATGTAAACAAATCACAAATATTTAAGACATCATTTGGTGGGACGAAAAAAGTATTTCTTTATATTAATCTCACAAAATTCATTTACAATATGAGACCGACAATTGCTCCTCGAACTCGTTCTTGGGCTCCTCGTCACCATGCACCAACTGCTTCCACGCATTCTTCTCCTCTTCAGTTTTGTCTAGGGAAATGGTAAGGGTTTGCAATGGAGGAAGAAGGAATTCTAGCTCAAACTCACAATGTGGTTGCAAAATATTGGGGCAAAAGGGGAATATTGAAATGGGCATAGTTTCTATGCTCTCATGCTTTTCCTTGGAATGGGACCCCAACACCTTCTTTTATAGGCCAAAAGAGATAGTAAAGGTTGGGGTGGCTGGATATGGGTGATCAAATGGTTAGGTAATGGCCTAAAAACCCATATCCCTTTGCAATTTTCATTTTTCATGCTTTTTGTGAGTGTACGCGGGATGTAGTGGTGTAGCAAGTATGTGTACGCAGGCATTAGTGGTGCAGGGAGCATACACCTTAAAAAATGGTTTTTTAGAAGAGTTGTCCAGTGATGGCTTAGCAAAGATAGAAAGTAAGATGGCCTGATAACAAGTATGCATGTCGGGTGCAATTTAGGGTTATAACAGATGCTCCCTAATGTGTGAGGTTAGAAGAGTATCTGATGGCCAAAATACATTACAAATATTCACCAACGTACGAAGAAAGTGAGCCCAGGGACCAGAGTTTAGGAGGTGCCATCTGTAAAATAACAATTTGTCTCACTGAGGCAGGCATACCCATGCTCGGGATGAAATAAAATCATGGCTGCCAATCAAATACACTGCAGATCCATGTCATATAACTATATAAAGTGTAGCCGCGAGAAGTACACACCAGATCTACATCTCAAAATAAAAATATATACATGTATAACATCCATCTTCAAGAATCTAATGACATCTGATGGATGGATATGAGGTCTTCAAAGCTCGAGCAACAACTTCAAAATCTTCAAAACTTGGGTAGGAGTGTAATATCAGTGTATGAATTCACTACCCAGAGGTCTTTGATGGCTTGTCGGGAAAAAAAAAGAGGATCTCGGTGATCAGGCAAAGAACTTCATTGATTTTGAGCAAGGACTTGATTGGACTTTCCGGGTGGTCGGGCATGAGGAAAAGAGACAAACTGCAGAAGGGTTGAATCAAGTTTAGTAAAACTTCCCTTAGACAAAATCATGACAAATGATGAGACTTGGGAAGCATAGCATTGACATAAGTTCATGATGCAGGAGGCAACACGAACTCTCCATATGTTTAGAAGGATAACCAAACAGAGGAGGACACAACTCTATGTAGTGAGAATAGCTTCCTATGGTCATATTAAATCCCAGAGCTTGACGAACAACAGGAAGGATGTGCTTTGTCCAAGGGTGACTCATTGTGCTGTCAACAAAAAGAAAATACTTTTCCTTTCCTCTTTTTGGGGTATATTTGATTTTTTTGTCTTTTTCAATAATTTTGGAAAGCTTGAAAAAGAATAAAAGAATGCTACATTACAAAGGAGGAACGAGTGTCACAGACATACTAGTTCCAAGTGCAAGGAACATACTGATGCTCAAAGCAAGGGGACATATGTAGGAAAAGGACACCCAGGAAAAATCCTCCAAGGGTCAAGGTGTCAAGACGCAGAGGCAAAGTGCTACAAGGCTTGTGTATAAGGCATGCTTCAGATGGTTCAGTTGGGAGAAACACGGAGCCGACATTAGGCCAAAGACGTTGGAATGTAAATGTGATTAATAAGACACAATGATAATGGCCTTCGGTGTAATTTTAACGAGCCCAGAGAAGGTAAGCTCGACGGTTTTTCATTTTTAGAGAGTTCGAAAAAGCGTAAAAGAAGACTCCACTAGGGTACCTTTTTCGAAGGTAGTCTAGTCGGTTCGAAAAGGGGGTAAAATAGCACTGAACAGACGTCTATTCAAAATCATTTTAATGAGTGTGACAAAGACAAGATCACTCAGAAATATTTTCATATTTAAGGAGTCTGAAAAGAGCTTAACTATGGACTCTATAAGGGATGTTCTTCTTGACCAATTTAACGAGTGTGAAGAAAAAAGGTCACTCAACAATATTTTCAATTTTAGGGAGTCTGAAAAGAGCTTAACTATGGACTCTGTGGGGGTTCCTTTTTCGTAAATGTAGTCCCTCAGGCCCGAAAAAGAGTTAAATTTATACGTGAGAATACTCTTCAAGAGAACCGAGGCCCCTAGAGTATACCTTTGTTCGTACATTTGACCATCTAGACTGAAAAAGGGGTAAACTACAGCCGGACAGACGTGCCTTCGAATTTTAGTTTGGCGACCGTGGAGGGAAACAAAATTGCTCAACAATATTTTCATGTTTAGAGGGTCTAAAAAGGGCTTAAAAGAAGACCCATTGTTTTGGAAGTCTTGAGGGTGAAACTAAGAGTGATAACATATCAGACATGTGAAGGCCCGAACTTGTAATTAAGATAGGACGAAAAGGACTCCCGAACCTAAAGTCATTAGTGATGACATGGACACCAAAATGAAACCAGTATCTACCTAGGGAATCCATGTGAAGGTAGTCTCTACCACTAAATTACAACACTTCTAGAGCATGAGTGAGGGTTTTGTGTCGCAATTCGGTGGGATCGATCCTATGGCAAAGAGAAAAAGACAGCGAGGTGCAACAAGTGGAGGTGGAATCCTATCTTAAATGCACAAAGTTGGAAAAAAGACTTTTCACCAAAGGACCTGAAAAGTGCACCAACTCTCAAAAAGGTTTACCGAACCAAAAGTAAAAAGTATCGTAACATCCCAAAAGAAACTCGAGAACTACCCTAAATAATTTTCAGGCTAGCAAAAATGACAAAAAGGGTCCAAAAAACGACAAAAAGGGGCCAACAAGTCTATAAATAGAAGCTGGCAGCTCCTTATCACCATTGTAAATTGTGAATCGAGAAAAAAATTAAAAAAAAAAACCTTTGCCAAAAGAGTTGATTCCAGGCGCTTTAGTGGATGAAACTAACTTCCTCTTGGACCAAGTAAGTACAAACTAGCCCCTCCTGCATTTCCATTCTTGTTTTTTTCATTTCCTTTTGTTTTTTGGGGGGAGGCTGACCTTTAAAAAGGCCGGCCCTACGTGTACGCGGGATTTCTTAGGAAAAACCACATGCAAACAACAATCTGCACGCATGCATATGCAACTATGTCTAATACAACCCACGTACACCCTCCAATATGTGAAAAAAATGAAAAGCAAGAGTTAACTCCCCATGAACTTGTCATTTTGCAGGATGTATGTCCATTGGAGAGAGAGGGAGCATGAAGACATTTATTTTTTGTTCTCACAAGACCCTGGTGCTATCACTGTATTAGCACAATGTGGGTTGTTGAAATTCTTCCAGTGTTCGTTCATGAGAGAACAACCCAAGTTGTTGAATGCTTTGATAGATTACTGACATCCTGATGCTGAGGCATTTATTCTTGAGGGGTAGTCGTTGAATCCAATGACTGAAGATATTTACTTCTTGACTGGTCTCTCTAGGAGAGGGGATCCAGTCAACTTGCGTACCTTTTCCCCTGGGCCTTACAACATTGAGGAGTTGATTGGACTCCATTGCGAGGTTGGTACTAAGAAAGTGGGTTCTCAGGTGTTGATAAACAAGATCAACAATATATAGTTGAAAGTGATAGTGTTACTCAGTGGGTGGATCACTGGATCTGTGGCTTTACATAAGGCCTCTTGGGCGCACATGCATTATGCGGTGGAGTGCTTAAATGCACGGATTTTCGACTGGAGTACAACCATGCTAGATTACATGAAGAGGCAACTAGCATAGTGTCAGATATGGGAGAACAAAAAAATTGGATTCAAGATTGTTCTGTGTTCCTTTTTCTTTGAGAGGGTACCCAGTCTTAGTCCGCGAGAGACGATATGAGGGCACATGGCGTCTTTCCCATCATTATGCAGATGGGCAGTGTTGATGTTGCGACAGGGGGGAGGGAGGACCGTTGAGGCCTTCAATAATGCTTTCTTTGATTGGTGGTCTAGGAAGATTCCAGCTATAGAGGACTACCCCTATGCCGGGATAAAATTTTCTAGAGATCCTGACATTCCTGTACCTCCTAGAGCGAAGCGAGGAGAGATGGGTTAGTTTGTTTTTCAGAGTTATTTAATTTTTATTTATTTTTGTATATATTGTTTTTTTTTATACCAGAGTATCTGACACCTATGTATTTGTTATGTACAGATGTGGGACCAGTGCATCCAGCAGAATTCTCGAGGACTAGGTAGCATCCTCGACCAGAGGCAGGACCAGCCACAGCTGTTGGACCAGTAGCAGCAACAGGGGGGCCTCCAGCCAAAGAGGCTGAGAGAGTATTGAGACGGCTAGAGCAGAACCTCACCACGCTCACTCATGTAGTCCCTATGGGAGAGATCGAGGATCTTCCACCAATGATGCAACCTCATGTAGTTGGGGTACCGTGAACCTAGGTCCATCTCTTCTGACGTTTGGAAAACATGATTGTTCATTATGGCAAGGCCAACAGACCCCACCCTTAGCTAAGATGGACTATTCACGTGCCGAGGGAATCTTTTGTATATTTTTTAGCACATAAGCCCCGTGACTCTTACTGGACATATTTTTGAAGCACACACATGCACATGTAAATACATTTGTAAATAAATGTAATCCATAAGACAGAGTCTGTAGGGGCTTTTCCCGCTATAGCAGAATTGGCGACCATACTAGGGAATACTGAAATGGGCAGAGTTTCTATGCTCTCATTCTTCTCTTTGGAATGGGACCCCAACACCTTCTTTTAAAGGCCAAAATAGATAGTAACGGTTGGGGTGACTGGCTATGGGTAGTCAAATGGTCAGGTAACAACCCGAAAACCCATATCCCTTTGCAATTTTCATTTTTCACGCTTTTTGTGAATGTACGCAGGTTGTAGTGGTGCAACAATCATGTGTATGCGGGTAGTAGTGGTGCAGGGCATGTACACCTTCAAAAAAAAAATGGTTTTTTAGAAGAGTTGTTCAGTGATGGCTTGGAAAAGATAGCAAGTAAGATGGCCTGATGCCAGTTATGCATGTCTGGTGCAATTTAGGGTTATAACAATTCCCCGCACAAAATATTTGTTGTATGAATCTAAAAATGGTACACAGAATACTACAGACTATACTCTAAACAATACATTTTTTCTTACTGAATTTGGATATGTTATGAAGAAGTTATGACATTTCTACCCGAAACACCTGTTTTAGACTAGTTTCAAGACTAGCCACAAACCCTATTTTCCACGGAGTGTAACTCCAAAAATACAACAATCCACAAGGTGAATTTTTTATGAAAACTACTTGGATATATTTCCTCAATGGCCTCCCAATTTCACATTCTGAATCACTCTAGAAAAAAAATTATTGTGAAAATGGTGAGATGACCTGTAAATAACATACCTTAGAAAGCATCATCAAAAGAATTTATCCTCCCTTGAATTTTGGCCTCTTTACTTCACCTTCCCTCTGAAATTTGACTTAGATATCCTTTGGTTACCTCAGTCATTTGTATATATTCAATATGCTCAAGTGTGATCAAAATAAGAGAGCCTTGCATCTTATTTATACTTTCATGTAACTTCCTCTAGGGGTTACATTTTAACCATCTTAACCCACTTTCCTTATTTTAGGGTTAATCCACTTCTAACCACTTGTCCACTTAGTAATTTCTACATTAAAATTATTATTTAAATAATTTCTTTTGTATCCACTTTGAATTATAGTACACACATCATGTCACTTTATTATTTACCCTCTAAAATCTCTTAAACCACTTGCCTTAATTTAGGGCTAACCCACTTCTAACCATTTGTCTACTTAGTAATTTCTCCATTAACTTTGTTATTTAAATAATTTCTTTTGTATACACTTTGACTTATAGTACACTAATCAATTCACTTTATTATTTAAATAATTTCTTTTTTGCAACCAATTTGACTATGACCTTTTGGGGCTTCTAGATGACTCATGAGGGTTCTCCAACTTCACATGGTCATAACTCTCTAACCATGAGGAGTTATGTGACATTCCACATACCACTGGAAATGGAATGACATGTACTATCCATCCAAAATAGTCTTACCTTCAAATATATTAAAACTCATACCATTATACATCAAACAAACTTGGGTCCATTACCCAAACCTTTGTGCTATCGGAATTCACTACCAGACTTTCTTCAAGGGTTGACATCAATGAAAACCAACCCAAATAATCAAAAAAGAGTACCAAGAATCTATGCATCCCTGGACAAAAAGAAAGTTGAGTTTCAATCACACATGATTGAAGTTGAAGGTATGATCAATAACCATGCCTTTACTATTTTAATTGATTGAGGGGCTAGTCATGGCTATATATATCCTAAGGTAGTGGAAATATTTCAATTACCAAGAAGCAAGTAGGGGAAATCTTGGCTAGTGCAGTTGGCTGCATGAGCCAAGAGAAAGGTTTTTGAGTTGGTTAAATCATGTCCATTGGACATGAATGGACTGAGCACCAAGGAAGATCTGAACATCTTGCCTTTGGGATCATATGATTGCCTAATTGGTATGGATTGGTTGGACCAACACCATGCCATATTAGACTGTCATAAAAAAGGATTCACTTGATTGGATGATGAAGGAAATTAGAGAGAAATCCAAGGAATTCTCAGGGCAGTTACTATCTGGGAAATATCAGCAATGTAGCTAAAGAAGTGTTACAGGAAGGGCTATCAAATATTTGCAGCCAATATGAAAGAAGCATCTAAGGACAAGGTGCCAAATATGGAGGATCATGTAGTCCTATGATATTTTGAATATGTGTTCAAGGAGATACCAAGACTACCTCCAAAGAAAGATATTTATTTCTCTATAAATGTAATGCCTGGAGCAACTCCAATATCAAAAACTCCTTACATAATGAGTACACCAGAACTGAAGGAATTGCAGATGCAGCTTGAAGAACTTTTGAAGAAGGGGTATATATGCCCAAGTGTCTCACCTTGGGGTGCCCCAATATTGTTCGTGAAGAAGAAATATGGGACATTGAGATTATGCATCGATTTCAGACAGTTGAACTAAGTGACTATAAAGAACAAGTATCCTCTACCAAGGATTGATGATCTCTTCGATCAGTTGAAGGATGATAGGATATTTTCAAAGATAGAGCTTAGGTTAGGATACCATCGGGTAAGGATTAAAGAGGAAGACATCAACAAGACCACCTTTAGGACAAGGTATGGTCATTATGAGTTCACAGTGGTTCCATTTGGGTTATCAAATGCACCGACTATTTTCATGTGCTTAATGAATGGCATTTTCTGAGAATATTTAGACAAGTTTGTCATTGTCTTTTTGGATGAAATCCTTGTATATTCCAAGTCGAAAGAAGAATATGAGCATCATTTAAGGGTGGTGTTGCAATTTCTAAGAGAGCATCAGTTGTATGCCAAATTGAGCAAGTGCTCATTTTATCAAAATAAAATTCACTATTTGGGGCATATCATATATGAAGAAGGGATAGCAATGGACCCTGAAAAAATTGAGGCCATTAAAGGGTGGAAAACACGTAAAATGTGACAGAAGTTAGATCCTTCATAGGTCTAGCTGGCTACTATAGAAGGTTCATTGCAGGGTTTTCGAGAATAGCTCATCCCATCACTTCCTTGCAAAGTAAAGGGAAGAAGTTTCAATGGACAACAGAATGTGAAATGAGCTTCTAGCAATTGAAACAACTATTAACCAGTGCTCCAATTCTTAAGATCACAGATCCGAATGAAGATTTTTTGGTTTGCACATATGCATGCAAAGAAGGACTAGGAGGAGTCCTTAGTCAAAAAGGATTTGTGATATGTTTTGAGTCTAGAAAATTGAAAGAGCATGGAAGGCTCTATGCCACCCACGATTTGGAGTTGGCATCCATAATGCATGCTTTGAAGAAGTGGAGGCACTAACTCATGGGAAAAAGGTTTGAGTTGAGGACATACCATAATGGTCTGAAGTACATGTTTGATCAGCCTACTTTGAATTCTAGGCAGAGTAGATGGTTGCAATTCCTCTGTGAATATGACTTTGATATCAAGCATATCAAAGGAAAGGAGAATAAAGTGGCTGATGCACTCAACATGAGAGTGTGTGAACTGCATGTTACAACCATTAGCATGTAACATACGGATCTTAAAGGAATAATTTATGAGGCTACAAAAATTGATTTGCAGTACATGGAATTGGTAACTAAATTACAACAAGGTAAAATGCAACAGAAAGTTGAAGATTATGAATTGGGAATTGTTGGAATTCTCTTGTACAAAAATAGAGTTTATGTACCAAATTCTTCGGAATTGAGGAGTGCAATTTTAAAAGAAATGCATAATGTGCCTTATGCGAGACACGCAGGATATTAGAAAACATTTTCAGTAGTCAAGAGCCATTACCATTGGCCAGGTATGAAGAAAGAAATTTCAGAGTACATTGCCAGATGTATGGAGTCTCAAAGGGTCAAATTTGAGCATAGACACCTAGCTGGGTTGCTACAACCATTAACCATCCCTGAGTGGAAGTGGGAAGTGGTGACAATGGATTTCATCACAAGATTACCCAGAACAAGAAAACAACATGATTCCATCATGGTGGTGGTAGATAAGCTCACGAAGGCCACCCATTTTATTCCATTGAAGACTACTCACAAGGAAACTAATGTTGTTGATATTTATATGAGGTAAGTACCATGCTTTCATGGCATACCCAAGACAATTGTGTCTAACAGAGACCTAAATTTTACCTCAAAGTTTTGGAGAGGATTATTCAAGGGGTTCGAAACAAACCCAATCTTCAACACAACTTATCATCCTGAGTCTGATGGGCAAACAAAAAGAGTAAATCAAGTGATAGAAGATATGGTAAGAATGTATGTGATAGTATGGGAATATTATCTAAACTTGGTAGAATTTTCCTACAACAATGGGTATAAAGCATCACTGAATATGAGCCTGTTTGAAGCAATTTATGGAAGAAAGTGAAACAATCCACTAAGTTGGGACAACCCAGCTGATAGGGCAGTGGTTGGGCCAGAGTTTCTTAAGGAAATCGAAAGCAATTTTTAAAGACAAATTTGAATTTGAAGGTTGCCCAAGATATGCAGAAAAGCTATGCAGACAAAGGCAGAACCCACAAGGAGTTTATAGTGTGGGTGATCATGTTTTCCTGAAGGTGAAAGCCAACAAAAGTTCTCTGAAGCTAGGAAGTTGTTCCAAGTTGGTAGCCAGATATTGTGGACCATTTGAAATTCTAGAAAGGATTGGACTAGTAGCTTATATGCTTGCATTGCATGCATCCATGACTATTCATAATGTATTTCCTATATCATTGCTCAAGAAGTATATACCTAATGCTAATCATGTGAGTGATTGGAATGTGATTAAGGTGGAGAAAGAAGGTGCTTTGCAAGTGCATCCTGTGTGCATACTGGACTATAAGAGAAAGAAACTCCAGAATCGAGTCATAAATCTTATAAAGGTTCAGTGGACCTGGTACAGTCCTAAGGATGCAACATGGGAGCATGAAGATGTTATGCAGGCAGAGTACCCACATATTTTTGAAGATTTTGGAAATCTTGTTGTTGTTTTGTAAATAAGTTGCATTGAGGACAGTGAAAAAATAAGGGGAGGGGATTGTAACACCCCAAGGCTAAGCCCCTACTGAATTGTAATTATGTTTATAGGTTGGTGAGCCAAGTGTTTATAATCTTGAATACTTATGTGTTTATTAGGTCGAAGAGCTCAAATGTTAAGGCCAATGAGCTTGATTTTGTATATGTAAATACTCACATCATTAATAAAATTACATCATTCTATGTAGACCCACCACGAAGAAAGAGTTATGGGGGACTAAGCTCCACTATGTAGGGAAAGGGAGGGTTAAGTGTCTAGGAATAGAGGCTAAGCTAGAGGGATTACCTCTAAAGGAATAATATTATATTATTATTTTCTAGAGGCTAAGGTTTGACATAACCTATGTTGTCCTAAGTTCCTGGGGAAAGGGAACTAGTGTTAAGTGGAGCTCATGCAACTTCAGGAAGACATGTGTCAACCTAGGCGCATGCAGTTTCTAGGTGGGAAAGTCAACTCTTTGGGGGTTCCCTCACCATTCTCACAATGGTCGCCACTTTGGAAGTCATCCATACTCCCCACTGATGCACATACTAAAACAGGAAGATCCTTGACACAACTATCCATTACCTCCATCGTTGATATTTGAAACTTCTAAAACCCGCACACCTATGTTATGAAGCTAACTATTTTTTCTTTCCTGTGAAGCACTTCACGACTGTGTAGTGTCTGAGCCATATCACACCTTAGCCTTTGTTGTTGCTACCCACGTTTTCTCTGGACTGGTGTGGCTTGTTTTCATTACCATATCCCATACCCAATTTTTGTTGTGGAGGTTACCTACTAGACTTAGGAGATGGATAGAAGAGGTCGGTTGTCTGTCTTGTGAACAAATCTCTCCAGGTGAGAGAGTGTGCTAAGGAAGTGAGTTCTCCTAGAGGGAGTCATGTAGCAGCTACAATACTCTAAGACTTTCATTCCAACATGTTGTTGAAGCCCTAGAAGGGAGGTGGACAGCTGAAGGACTTGTGATAGTGAAGGTGTACACTCTTGGGGTGGGACAGGCGTGTGGGGAATGAGGGTCTGTGGGCTGTGGGTGTAAGTGTATTCTAGGAGAAAAACCTTTATGTTGATCTATGTGACTTTCTTGTTGTCCTTTCCAATCCTAGGAATCCCTTGCCTAGTGGAGTTCAGTCCCAGCTCGAGGGTGACCCACTGCTGAGCATGATGAGCAATGTGGTCTAAGGCTGGGAGGTTCATGGAAGGTTTGCAGGTAGTTGGTGGTCATCTATTAAAATATAAGTACCAAATCTGTGTTCTTTGTATGATGTGTATCTTGAAATCAAGTTATAATGTTATTAGAATTGTCTGTATATATTGCATGTATGTTTTAATGTTTTTTCTGCATGAAAAGGTGTATGAAAAAAATGCTATAACTCTTTAAATTGCATTAGATAGATATGTATATAAATATATATGGTATCAGAGCATGAAACTTATTTGGTGGCATGGCCTGTCCTATTGGTTTAAGGTCGGGAATGTCACGAAATGGTATTAGAGTAGAAAAATAAAGATACAGTTGTTTAGGTAACATTATCCGACAGAGGTTTGAGAGTCGGGGACACTACACACCTAAACCCCTAATCCTCCTTAGACTAGTGGGATGTTTGTGTTCCTTCTTCTCTCATGATAAGGGCTTGAATCTGATTCTCTTGAATTATCATTCATTCTGATGTTATACAGAAATTCCCCTTTAGGAAACACTTACTCTAGTAAATCCTTTTGTCCGGCCTCCATCTACCGTGAATATCCTTTTAAGGAATCACTACAACAACTAGGGGTCTATGCACCCTCAATTAGGTGGATATAAATACTCCTTTCCACTAGATCAATGATCTCTAGTGATTCGAACTCCTTCTCATCAGAATAAAAGATTACCTAGCTTGATTTCCATTCCGACGACGCCCTTCCGATGGGATAATTCAGATAGATTTGATGGATTTTCGATTCACAATTCCAATGGCCCTGATTGTAATGAAGCCTCTACCTACTTGACGATTATCATTTTTCTCCTCCATTAGTCTCTAAGTGAATAGGTGTGACCCACGATGAATCTACGGTTGATATTTCATGGCTCACCCACTCCCTGATCTATGACTCAAATTTAGTCTCAGAGTCCTTCACCATCAGAGTGCATCCACTTTGAGTATCACAAGCCACCCCAACCAACTCACTCTGAGTATCACACCCTGATAGATATAACGATCCCCATTACACCTCATCCAATGGTCTAGGTTTCTTCAGGGGTTACAATTGCATGACAGTTAAGGCTTATAGGCCCTCCTTCTCAGAATGGGTTATGCATGATCCAAAAACTACTATCCACTGAAACACACTCTGATGGAACGACGATCCTCATACTATATTTTCATTGGACTCCCTTAGCAACCATTATCTAGGTCTCTGATCATCCATCTTCCGATAGACTTACACTCCTTGCATTGGTCATCAATGGTCCAGGATTCATTGCCCCACCCTTTGATGGATCAACAACTCCCATTGACTTGGAGCCTCCCCCATCAGATTAACTGTGCAATATTTCACTTAGAAACTTAGATAACTTGACCTTCCAACAAATATTTAAGTTCACCTCACCCCATCGAATATATGTCTATAAAGCATTCTAACTGAATACGGGTTTCCTTCTAAATAATTGTCTGATTGGAACTTAATAACTCATGGTCTCTTCAAGCTTAATCACTAATGATTTACCAGACCCCTTGTATTCTCACCTTCGCTCTAAGGTCAGCTAAGGTTTTTCTTACTTCCAAACCTGATTGAAGATTTGTATCCTGCAAACTTTTCATTTCAAGGAAAGCGGTTTCACAGGGTTAAGACCCCCTAACTACACTACGACCTTCCCATATACTAGGGAAGTTATGACACCACTCTTATAGTGAAGGTTTATATCTTGCAAGATTTCCATTTCAAAGTCTTCCAATTTTCATAGGGATACACTCTGATTTAACATTGCTTACTAGTCTATTTAGATTTACAAAGTTAATAGTGAAAATAGTCATGCATAATCCATTTTACTCAAGAATTCAACCATCCTTTTATATATTCACATTTCTCATATAAACCACAAGCAACTTATTTTCATCACCAAACATAAATCAACATGTTAAGATAAAACACTTATATGTTCAATAAAATATTAACCATCCAAATAATTGAGGGAGGAAGCCTTTCCTCCCAACCGTAGGCTATGTTGTAGTATGTGTTTCTATAGTATGCCACCCTCGTGCCAAGCCATGATACCACAAGGGGACTGATTCAACTGGTTTGTGGGTCCAAAATGGTCTAGGAATGCTACTCTCCTTCACTCCACTGACAACAACATAAGTTCCCCTCTTCCCAATGAGCTCAGGACCTCCACGAGTTTATTAGGTACCTCCCCAACTGGATTTCCTCTACACAAGGGAGTCCCTTCTCTACTACACAATCTCTCAGAGACATTCCCTTACCAGTGCCAATTTATTGTAGTAAGCACCAAGTCATGGTCCTCCATTTCTTTAGTATGGATCCAGGTCTTCTCTGTTCCAACATGGCCATTAATTCCTTGGGAAATTTTCCTATTTCCTCAAGGAGAACTTCCCAATTGTTCTATTGGTCATAACTGTGTGCATGAGTCTCTTTTTCTCACCACACCATCTATTTGTGAGTCTGAAACTCACTATGTTTTCTCTAATGTGTGTGTGAATTGTGTCTATTGGGCACCTATGCTCTAGTTCTCACACTCTCTTCATCAAGTCTTCTATCAATCTTATGTTGTGAACTCTCTATTTTCTCCTCTCTTGCGTATATTGTTCTACGTGATGTTTTTCCACCTTTGGCCTCTTCTTCCACACATTGCTTGGGATTCATGTGACTATTGTCAAATGCAAGGCCTCTAGTCAAGGATCTGAATTTGAAGGGGTAATCTAGTATGTCCTTCTGTCATATTTCAATTGACTCTTTGCTTCTTCCAAACACCAAATATATCAGTAGTTATAATTGATTCAACCACCAATCCTGATCTCCATAATTGATCATGTGGCTCTATGCATATCTGAGCACATTGGTAGGTGATGTATTAAATGTTTCTAGGTGTAGGATGGAATGTTGAGAAAGCTTCCTATTTTCTTCATTGAAACCTCTCCATTCCACCTCACCAGTCCACCTCACCAATCCCCACATATGATATCATGGCCAATACTCAAGTAATTTTCCTTCTTAGTCATTTGTCTGATGTTTTCTATTAATTATCAACATAATTACATGCTTAATAATCACATTACATGAATTCTTAGCATAATTATAGTCACGGGGGAAGACATGGTGTTACACGATGATCCAAAAATGAAGGTATTACTGATAAATTGCAAGTTAGTTTAATGTACTTTATGCATCAGATCGATAAGAATGGGAAATACATAAACTTATTATCTTGTTTGCAGAATATCAAATGTGACTTTTACTTGATGTTCATTAATGATTTAAAGAGATCAACCATTAATAATCATGTTGTAAATGAAGAGAAGAGATCAACAAAACAGAAAGAGAAATAGAGACAAGAACTTGTTAACGGAGTTTACCAATCGTTGGTTACGTCTCCGGGCCTGCTTCCAAGTGGAGGACCTCTTTATTGCTCTTTAAATGCTAAAATTTCTCTTACATTGGCTCTTTGTTGTTACATTACATGCTTCATATCTATTGTGCAAGACCTCCTTGCTTAGATTCATGTATGCATCATTGAATCCCTGCATCAAAAAGTCTTCCTCCAAGCTTCAAAAAGCTTGGTTTTTATGGTTTTCGTGCTTAGATTTGGAAGCCCAACTTCCCCCAAGAATCTGGCCTCTTTTTGGAATCAAATCCCCCTCCAAATGGCCAAGATATCCTTAAAACACCACTTTCTGGTCATAATATCAGGCAAAATCAATTCTCTATAGTTAAAAACCCACTTTTAATTAAATATACACAGTCTAGCCCCCTGGAGGTGGCGTGCGCCCCTTTTATAGGGTCACATGAGATTAATGTGGCCAAGCGCTAGCCCAAAGGTCTAAGCATTGGCCCTAAACTTTTGCTAGCTCCTAGTTTTGGGGCGCAATGCATGGGACCTTGACCTAGAATGGGCCACACCCTAAGGGATAAGCCCTATCCAAACTCCCGCGCTTGTTTGTTATGCATAGGCTCCTGCACCCTTGGTTTTATGGCATGACATATGGTGTTAAAAACGTGGGTTGGGGCTATGCCCCAACCCCCCTTCCGCCCACATAACAATACATTCGAATTTAAATAAAATAAAACTTGTTTCATTTAACAAGTGACATGGTGGTGCGTTGGTGTTGGGCCATTTCTCAAGGTGCTTGGTTTTGGTGGAGGTCGTGGGTTCAAAACCCATGGACTCCAAAATTATTTTTGGAACCTACCACACTATTGTTTTAAATGGGTGCCACGTGGCTGCCCATGCCTGGGCCATGTGGCACCACCACATTTGACCACAATTCGTCACGTGTCCACATTGCATTGGTCTGGGTCTGCCACATTTGTCCAGTTAATTGATGTAGTGTTGCCACATGTCTCTGCCACATCAGCATAATTAATTAACTTTGGTGATGTCATGTTGATGTCAGCATTGACTTTTTTCCAGTACTTTGACTTTTTAGCTATTTGAGAATCTGATCAGAGTGTGACAACTGTCACATACGAAGCCCGTTTGAGAAAGTAAATATATGGCCGGAATCAGCGTGACGAGATGGTGACGATGAAATTGGTTTCACTCAATTGAGAACTTTCATTTTTGAGCATTTTCTGAGCCTGGGGAGCCTCCTGGATCATTCCTTCCCACTTTGGAAGCTTTTGGACCACCAAAAGTTTGCTTTTACTCAGGTAAGAATTGAGGGTACTGCCTCCCCACTTGTCTGGTATCGTCCATCCTTTCTGCTTGGACAATAATCACCTGACCAATCACAACAAACATGAAAACCGAGATAACATTGTTTATCAAAGTAATCATCCCATCGATCACACAATCATCTACATTCTTTGTCGCATTTTTCAACCATACACCACTGAATAGCAACAAACAAAACAACAATACCGAGTATGCGAATGAAAATGACAAAACATGATTCCCCTTCTGCACAGGAATATTAACCAAAGTATGCAGTTGAACCTCATGGTGTACCCTTGGTGACACTTCATGACTGTTAGAAACATATGGAATCATCTCATGTTCAACATCACTAACTTCCCATTTTGTTACAGACATAAGTGTTAAACTTTTTCTTGCATTTACCATTCTTTTTAATTGTCTCGTAGCTGCAAAAGATCTATTAGTTTTCATGTGATGAGCACGAACAATGTACTCTTTCCCATATTTCTTGAAGCAATATTTATTTTCCTCCCTGTAGAATATAGCTTTCCTATCATAAAGGTATGGGCTTCCTAGTACAATTCCACATATGTCCAGTGGAACTATATCAAGCTCTACTTCATCAACATAATTAGAAGTGATTGCAAACTTGATTTTACATTGCTTGGTTACTTGCAAATTGTTATCACCACATATCCATCCCAATGGATATGGTTTAGGATGTGACTTAGTTTCAAGTCCCAAGTTATTTACAACCTCTTCACTGATTAGATTGGCTTGTGATCCACTGTCTACAAGAGTATCAACTTTAACATTATGTGTTATAACCCTTATGTGGAAAATTTCACTCCTTTTACACTCTTCATTTACAACAACTGAATTAGAAGAGCTAGTACTTGCAACAGAATTTATACCTCGGATTCCCATAGCTATAACCTATGTCTCATCACCGGAATCTGATCCAAGATCTACTTGAACTGTCATAGTTGTGGTATTCTTCCTTCCATGGTTGGCATACTGCTTTGGCTTCAATTCAGGATGTAAGATCCAACAACAATCCTCATCATGACCTACTTTCTTGCAATGCTTGCAAGTAGGATTCTCCTTTCTTGTTGTGGTTGTCTTCTTCTCTTTCTCATTCCTTTTCCCTGCATCCCTTTTTTTCCAAGTATCTGTAGAAACACTATCACCAATAGTCCCTTTACTTGATTCAATGTGAATGGCTTGTACACATACTTCATCAAAGTTAGAAGGATTTAGCATAAGAATAGTGTGCTTGAGATAAGAATGTAAACCACCAATATATTTTAGGAGTGTCTCTTGTGTATATAATGGAATACCCAAATTTAAAGATTTCTTACGAAATATCTGAGTATATTCTTGTACAGTTTGACCTTTAAATTGCCTTAAACTTTGGCAATTCATCATTTCTTGTTGCATGTATGCTAATGGATAGAATTGTTTCTTCAAAGCAGTGATAAAATCATTCCAGGAAGAGATTATTTTACCATTTTTATTGAGATCATCCTTAGTTTTTATTTCCCACCATATGAGAGGCGTGCCTCCCAATTTGAGACTTGCAAGTTGGATCTTTGTTTCATCATCAACAATCCTTTGTATCTTGCAATAGACTTCTAACTGTCTCACCCAATTATCTAGCTTTTTTGCATCTAATTCACAATCATAAGTGGGTAATTGAAACTTTACCTCTAACTTTAATAAAGGCATATCAGAAGAATGGTGAGTTTTCTTAGGTTTCTTATCCTTGGAGGGATGTACACGTGCTTCACTTGTAGATGATGAGGATGAAGGATAAGAAGGTTCTAAAGGTCCACCACCTCCAACTCCTCCTTCTGCTCTTACTAAAGATTCACCTTCTTCAACTTTTGGATTTCTTCGTAGTCCTCTTTCTTGATAAAGTTCCTCTACCATGGCTTTCATCAACTGAAATGACTCAAAGAAATCATCCTCATATGCAAAAGGACCTAGTTTTCTTGGTGAAGACATCTCTTGTTTATGCGGTCTCCTTTGAATCTTTGTATTAAGAGCCTCAAGTTGGCCTTCTCCTCGCTTGAGTTTTTCTCTAGTGATCATCCAATGCTTGCAATTCCTGACAAACCTTCAAAACCAATGCTCTGATACCATAAAATTGATCCAAAAATGAAGGTATTATTGATAAATTGCAATTTAGTTTAATGTACTTTATGCATCGGATCGATAAGAATGTGAAATACATAAACTTATTATCTTGTTTGTGGAATATCAAATGTGACTTTTACTTGATGCTCATTAATGATTTAAAGATATCAGCCATTAATAATCATGTTGTAAATGAAGAGGAGAAAAAAAAGAAAAAGAGAGAAATAGAGACAAGAACTTGTTAATGGAGTTCACCAATTGTTGGCTACGTCTCCGGGCCCGCTTCCAAGTGGAGGACCTCTTTATTGCTCTTTAAATGCGCAAAGTTCTCTTACATAGGCTCTTTGATGTTACATTACATGCTTTAGATCTATTGTGCAAGACTTCCTTGATCAGATTCATGTATGCATCATCAAACTCCTCTCAACAACATGAGAAAAATACCTCTCAAAACATGAGAAAAGGCCAAAACTTACAAACTGCTCCTTCAAATCCCTACATCAAAATGTCTTTCTCCAAGCTTCAAAAAGCCTAGTTTTTATAGTTTTCATGCTCATATGAGGAATCCCAACTTCCCCCAAGAATCTAACCTCTTTTTGGAATCAAATCCCCTTCCAAATGGCCAAGATATCCTTAAAAAACCATTTTTTGGTCATAATATCAGGCAAAATCAATTCTGTATAGTTAAAAACCCACTTTTAATTAAAAATACACAGTGTAGCCCCCTGGAGGTGGTGCTCACCCCTTTTATAAGGTCACATGACCTTAATGTGGCCAAGCGCTAGCCCACAGGGCTAAGTGCTGGCCCTAAACTTGTGCTAGCTCCTGGTTTTGGGGTGCAATGCATGGGACCTCGGCCTAGAATGGTCCGCGCCCTAAGGGATAGGCCCTATTCAAACTCCCATGCTTGTTTGTTATGCATAGGCACCCGTTCCCTTGGTTTTATGGCATGACATATGATATTAAAAACGTGGGTTGGGGCTATGCCCCAGCCCCCCTTCCGCCCACATAACAATACATTCAAATTTAAATAAAATAAAACTTGTTTCTTTTAACAAGTGACATGGTGACGCGTTCGTGTTGGGCCATTTCTCAAGGTGCTTGGGTTTGGTGGAGGTCGTGGGTTCAAAACCTATGGACTCCAAACTTATTTTTGGAACCTGCCACACTATTGTTGACTGGGTGCCACATGGCACGACCACATTTGACCACAATTCGCCACGTGTCCACATTGCAATGGTCCAAGTCTGCCACATATGTCTAGTCAACTGCTGCAGTGCTACCACATGTATCTATCACATCAACATCATTAATTAACTTTGGTGATGTCATGCTAACATCACCATTGACTTTTTTTCTATTCCTTTGACTTTTTAGTTGTTTGAGAATCTGATCAGAGTGTGATAACTCTCACATATGGAGCCCGTTTGAGAAAGTAAATATATGGTCAGAATCAGTGTGACGAGACGGTTGCAATGGAATTGGTTTCACTTAATTCTAATAACTTTCATTTTTTTTATCATTTTCTGAGCCTGGAGAGCCTCCTGGATCACATGAAGATAGAGTCTTGTGGAGGTATGGATTTAATGTAAAGTTATCTACATGCAATGTGAGTTAAAATCGACTAAGTATAGGACATTGTAATAGATAGGAAGAGAGGTACGAGTAATGCAGGGAAAAGGTGACACAAAGGTGGAGGAATTTGAAAAATGAATAAGTATGGAGTATTGTGGAAGGTAGGAGTGTCAGATGTTTAGAAAAATGGATAAGTGTTGGAGCAAAGTAGGTATTACAGAAGTGTAGAGTGCAAAATGATGATCACGAAAATGCAAAGGAAAAGGTATGTATTGACTTATCCACATGAGGAAAATTTGAAAATAATATAAGTTTCAAATTATGTGGAAGGATGAATATGCAGAGTCATTGCATGGTGGAAATCATAAAATGACTAAGTGTTCAAAACATGTGATTTCTTTCAAGAAGTAATATGGAACTATGAAACTTATATGGGGTGTGAAGAACTATAGATTGAGATGAAAAGAGGATTCTTCTGCCTAGTGATACTTAACATAAAGTGAAAGGTTATGACATGAAAATGGATCAACAAAGGGGAAACCACCAAAATTTTAAACTTTTAGGGTCTTGTCGTCTCATTAACATTGATTAGTAAGAATAATCACACAAATGACCACAAAGTCCTCACATTTTTGTTCACTAACTTATCTGTTGAAGGCTTCTTAGAATATTTATTGATAATTAATCTCCTTCTATTTGTGTAGGGTGTGTGCATTGAGGAATGCAAGCGGCAAGCATGGAGTCTTGGACAGAACGCTCTGGCAAAGAAATGGTGGAGTCTATTCAACTTTTAAGCTCGTTCATCCACTGGTATACCTAGTCAAGGGTGGCTCCATCTTCAACTTACCTCAATCAAAAAGGGAATTGAGGGAAGATCGCATAGTCTTTTTCATTTCATATTCTTGATTTCGTACTTTTGATATTTCAAACAGAAATGATATTATATTAAAATAAAAACAATTTGCTATCTAAGTGAGGGTTAAAGGAAAAGTTATATCATTTCCATTCTCTTTGTTATTTTTCTTAAAGGATAGTAAAAGCATGAATACAAATACTAAAAGGCACCGTTGGATTTTAATAATATTAATGCCTGTTGGATTTTCATAATTTTACTCTTTGTGTTAAAGATAAGTATCAACACATCGACTCGTGTAACATTTATTTGAGATTTGATATACTTATCTTTCCCTTGGAAAGAATTGTATGAGAACCCATTTTTAGATGATTGCTTATATCCTCTCTTTTTTTCCACAAGAAATTCCACTTATATTATATATAAAAATTTACAATCACTAACTCAATCAAAAAGGATTTGTTCCTCTCGAACAAACCACCCAACTTCAAACACAAAAACCACCCAAATTCTCCAAAAAAATCGAAGAAACACCTCACTGCAACAAAGTCTTCAACTAGAAACTCATGTTAAAAAAAGGACTGCAAGTAGATAATAACTGACATAAAGTCCTTTACTAGAGTTTGAGTGACAATAAGGGTCCATGATGTCCATCCACCACCTGTGAATAAATTATTTTACCTATGATTGAACTCTCTATAGATGTGAGTGAAGCTAAGAGACCTAGATCCTTTCACCAGATTTAAAACCCTCTCTTTTCAACTGTGTAAGTTGAGAATCTATAGATTCCCTCTCTGATTCAACTAGTCGATGACAATTTTAGAGTCTCCAAAAACTTGTACATCCTAAATATGGAGTCGAGTTGCTATTGTAAGAAGTGCCCAAACCCCCAATAGCTCAGCTCTATTATTTGAAATCGATCCACAGTTTAGTGTCCAACTATATTATGTATTTTCATCCATCCTAAGAACACCTCCAACACCGCTTTTTAAACCTCATTCATGAGAATCTCCATCAAACCAACCTGTTTTTGTTCCCCCAACAAAAACTGGAGGAAGGTGAGGTAATTGAGCAGGAATGCTTCTAGCCTGAGGGAAGTCCATGTTGGGTACGTGTTATATTCTTTGGATGTGTGTGGGGGCGTGTTGGATTCGACAATTGTGTCCGATGATCCTAACTTCCTTCGCTTTTTGTGTCATGTGCGTCGAGCACTTTCCTGGGGGGGTCCCAGGGGGGGCCAGGTTTACCCCCCACTGGTTACGTGCAACGCCCCAATTTTTTGGGCGGTTTTTACTATTTTAGCAGATTTTGCTATTTTTAGCGGTTTTCTAAATTAATCCTTGATTAAGGGATTAGGGTTTTGGTAGCTACAAAATACCTAAAATGTTGTATATATTGTATTTTGAATGGTGAAATTAATACAATGAATATTTGAAAGGTGCGACACCAAGGAAGGATGGTTTTCTCCCGGTTAAGGGTTTCCAGCGTAAATCTCTATGTATTGTGTGTATGGGCCATTGAATAATTTTTGTTTTTCTTAAGAATATATATTCATTGCTTTACTTCATAGGTTTAAAAATTATAGTCCATGCTACCAAGTATCCTTTGTGAGATCAACTTTGTAGAAGACCGACCAGAATCAAAGAGTACCCTGTTGCGCTCCAACTAGATATTCCAGCAAAATATGGCCGGAAAATGTCGGAATGAAGTACATTAATCTGACTAATCCAGAAACCAAGCTTGTAGAGTGGCTCCCCCTCTATAGGAGTTTAATTTAATAGAAAGAGTCACCTATGACCAAATCTACTGAGTGAAACTATAGTGTTTCATAAGATGTAATAAATTCTCTACCTCCTGAGCACATAGGCCACAAAATCTTGGTCCATGGCAACCCCTTCACTGTATATTATCCCATGATAAGATCTTATCTTCCATCATTAGCCACGTAAAAAGTTTTAACTTTGTCCTAAGATCCCATGACCAAATTCTTTGATGTCACCAATTGTTTCCGTAAACCCAGATAGAGTTAAAAAGTACCACATAAGCATTTTTTGCAGAGATACAACCCAATCGGTCACCCCCAATCCAAATAATAGTATCAGGTCTGTCAGACAGTTCAATGCTTGAAGCTAATAAATCACAGCATAAATGATCCCATTCCTCCTCCTCAGTTCCTAATAAACACAACATTTCACTTGTTTTCCATTGTGCCAAAATGACCCTTGTCTTGTCTAAACCTCTAGCCTAGTGAAGCTAATAAAGAACAACATAAATGATCCCATTCCTCCTCCTCAGTTCCTAATAAACACAACATTTCACTTGTTTTCCACTGTGCCAAAATGACCCCAGTCTTGTCTAAACCTCTAGCCTAGAATAAATAGTATATACCTTTCCCCTTAAGTGTTGTAATCAAAGAGGGAGATAACGAGGATCCAATGTTAAGGTCAAGAATCATATCCTCACCAATATGAATAGTGTGCCCCGACCCTAGGTTCCAAGCCAACCAGTGAGTAACAACCTCCACCGACTTAACCATGCTACACCAGAAGATCGAAACATTTCATGATAGCTTCATAGTGGAGCTCAACCAGGACACTACAGAGAGTGAAGGAACTTGTCCAATAATACTCTATGCCAAAGTCCATCTTCCATCAAGCAGTGCCACAATGTATTTGCAACAAGTGCTTTGTTGAACAAAGGAAGATTCTTAAACCCCCAACCACCTTGTGATTTAGGTTTGGAAATACACTCCCAATTACAGAGATGGATCCATTTTTTTGTCCCACTCCTGAACCACAAGAAGTGGAACATCAACTGTCTAATCCTGCTAAGAACAATAGTCGGAATAATAGCTACCGTCAGCTAGTAGACTAGAAGACTTTCTAGCACAGACTTGACCAAAATATATCGTCCTCCCAAGGAAAGCCAACGATGGCACCAAAGACTAATCCTCTTCTCGAACTTGTGTAAAATCCATTGCCAATCAACAATTCTATAATCTATAGGTTTGAGAAAAAATCCTAAGTACCTGAACCCCTCCGAGATATCCACAAACTTGTAAGGAAAATAGGTAGTCAACGATGAAAGATCATCCTCTGATAAACTGGAAAAATGGAAAGTAGGCTTAAGAGGATTAATACAGAGGCCAAAAGCACGACAAAAGATAGATAGTAAAGAGTCTATGGCCTTCCATTCACTTATGCAAGCTTTAGTCATAATGAGAACATCATCCATGAATAAAAGATTGAGGATCTTCTGTGTGCGAGAAATCTATACATATGTGATATCCCCATCTAATTGTGCCTTTTAAAGAAGTAGACATAGGCCTTCCATCACTAAGATAAAAAGTAGAGGTGGTAATGGGCACCCTTTCCTGAGACCAGGCCCACTCTGGGAAAATGGAGTAGTAACACCATTGATCAATACAAAATATGTAGCATTCGTAACACATCACATAATCTAGTTTGTAAGCAACAATCCAAAACTAGTCTGGAGTAGGATCAATCGAAGGAAATCCCAGTTAACACAATCATAATCCTTCTTTAGGTCAAGTTTTAGAATAAGAGCCTTCATTTTTTTCAATTTTATGAAGTGGAGACATTCCTGGTTTGTTCTGACATCATCCAATATATGTATACCCTTTAAGAAACCTAGTTGCTTCCAATAAAGTGTCCTAGAGAGAACCAGATTAAGCATGTTTGCTAAGACTTTTGCTATAATATTATAATCCAAACTACACAGGGAAATAGGCTTGAAATCCCTAAATGAGGAGGGTCTGCTCACCTTCAGAATGAGGGTTAAAAAAGTAGAATTTAAATATCTCTCCATAGTGCTCTCCCTCCTTGACTCCTCCACAACCTCAACAAGATCGTCCCCAACCAGATCAAAGAAAAATAAGAAGAATTCTACTATCCATCTGTTAGGACCAGGACTTTTGTCCTTTGGGAAACCCTTAAGAACACCTTGGATTTCTTCTTTTGTGCAAGACCGTTCTAAGGCTAAGCGGTCTATCTCCTCAATGTAGCGGGGAAAAAGTTGGATTGTGCTCACATGTTCCAGAATCGAGTTTTTTCCCATATTCGAGTAGGATTGTTTGTAATGTCTAACCACTTTCATTATCAATGCCTCTTGTCTCGAGTGAAGGTTGTCATTTTTATCCTCAATTTCCCAGATAGCTTTGCAATTTCGCCTATGATTTGCATACTGGTGAAAAAACTATGTGTTATGGTCACCTTTCTAAAGCCAAATAACTCTGCTTCTTTGTTTCCATAGTTCCTCCTCTGCAAGGAGAATCTTGTTGCTTTTTTTCTTGAGGAGTTTGATTTGTAAATTGTTGTCCCCCGTATCCAACCATTGAGCCTTTAAAAAGTAAGCCCTCCTTATCTATTATTCTAGTAGTTCAAGTTCATGTTCAGTTCTGTACCCCAGGCTTTCACTTTACTCTTCATTATTTTTAATTTCCAGACAAATCTTTTTTGTGATGAGGTTTCTTCCACAAATATAGTGGAATTCCAAAACTCTATGACTAAATCTCTAAAGCCCTCTTTCCCAACCAGCATGGGTTCAACTTGAAAGGAAAAATAACCCTTGTAAGGCAATATCCTCTCACACAACATGCGTGTAGTATTCTTTAAAATATACTTATATCATATAAGTTGAAAAAAATACGTTTAGTATTCTTTAAAATATGCTTATATCATATAAGTGGGAAAAAAATGCGTTTAGTATTCTTTAAAATATGCTTATATTATATAAGTTGGAAAAAAATAAGTTTAGTATTCTTTAAAATATACTTATATCATATAAGTTGAAAAAAATGCGTTTAGTATTCTTTCAAATATATGTATATCATATACGTTGAAAAAAATATAAATTGCAAACAACAATGTGTTGAATTTCAGAGGGAGAACCGATACTCCTCTTTAAACTAATTCAGATTTTAAATACACACAACATGCGTGTAGCATTCTTTAAGAAATATGTATATCATATAAGTTGAGAAAAATAAAATAAAGTTCAGTTACCAATGTATTTAATAGTTCCATATTCTTTGAATTACAAAGAGATATTCTCCATGCATTTTCACATTCATACACACGTTTCTTAATAGTCATTCCATGTTTAAATTTTTCATTGGGATTTATTCCTAAAGTCAAAATTTCTACTTGCAAATATCTAGATGGTCATTTAGAATTGGATTTAATGGATATGTGTATCACTCCAACGATGAGATACATGTCTTATAAATGTTCTCATTTATGATTGAGGTCGTTTCTATGAGGGAAAGAACATATGATTTGGATATCTAGATGTATTAGTATATTGAAGTTATTTGGAGGAAGTTATATATATATATATATATATATATATATTCACTTTCATTGTATATGAAGTCAATATATATTTATACAAGAAGATTTTTTCAAGAGTACAATAAATTCATGATGAAATTTTTCAACCACATTTATAGGATTTGATAGTTGGAGAATATTTCTCATAACTAATTAGATTTAACAAATCCAAACCTATCTTTGTAAGCATTAATTTTATCACCCTCCTTTAATGCTTATATCATAAATTTAACAATATTGAAATTACATAAAAATATTTTTAGAACTTTGATATACCAACTTAGCAATCTATCATGCACCTAATAATTTTGTATATTTTATTTATTAATCAAGCACATATTTATACAAGAAGACTTCTTCAATGACACAACAAACTCATGAGGAAATCTCTCAACCACACACATATAAATAGTATCTGATAATTGGAGAAGATCTCTCACAACTTACTAGATCTAACAAATCCAAACATATTTATGTAAGCATTAATTCTAACACCCTCCCTTAATGCTTGCATCACAAATAAAAATATTTAGATTACATAAAAATACTTTTGGAACTTTGATATACCAACTTACCATTCTATCATGCACACAACAATTTTGTATATTTTATTAATTAATCAAGCACGTATTTATACAAGAATATTTCCTCAACCACATAACAAACTCATGATGAAATCTCTCAACAACACACATATAAATAGTATCTGATAATTTGACTATCACAACTAACTCGATCTAACAAATCCAAATACATCTTTGTAAGTATTAATTCTAACACCCTCTCTTAATGCTTACATCACAAATAACAATATTGAAATTACATAAAAATATTTTTAGAACTTTGATATACCAACATAGCAATCTATCATGCACACAACAATTTTGTATATTTTATTAATTAATCAAGCACATATTTTTACAAGAAGATTTCCTCCACAACACAACAAACTCATGAGAAAATCTCTCAACCACACACATATAAATAGGATCTGATAGTTGGAGAAGATCTCTCACAACTAACTAGATCTAACAAATTCAAACCTATCTCTATAAGCATTAATTCTAACAGAGCCCCCTATTGGGTTAACTCCTATTACATATACATTAAACCATATATATGCACCTCATAGGATCGTACCAAGTCTTCCTTAATTTCCAATGTGGTTTGTGACCTCATCCACATTCATCTTCAATGAATGGTGCTCCATTAATATGAAAGGTGGGAATGATGTTAGTACAACTTTTGTAGGTAGGTTTTGTTCAAACTTCTTTTATTGAAGTTTAAGGATTTATCTAATGACAATGCATGTCCCGAGAAAGATTGAAAGAATTTCTCTTCTCCAACCATGTCTAATTTCTCTTTAATTTACTACATTAACCATCGTGAGTTACATATCATAAGGACATGATCACCAATTGCTAAAGAGACATTATAAAGTCTAAGAGAAAAACTAAGATATCTTTAGAAAGTAACACTAGATATTGTTGAAATATATGGAGAGGTTGTTAGAGATAATGCTTCATTTATGATGCATACTAGAGTTTAGGGATTGGTTTGGTTTGTTGGAGAATGTTGAGAGATTCTCTCAACCTCTCCCTCCAAGAGTGGAAGAAGTTGGATCTCACTCCAACTATATATACCTCATGTATCTTTGTTTATTGTATGTGAAATAAAAATTATCATTTTGTGTTTATGTGATATGGCTGCTCTCCATATTCTCAATTTTGGTATCAGAGCAGATCTTGGCCTAGCTCCCTCAAGGGAGGGCCAAGGAAAATGATAGAGATGTGAGTTTATCCGTTGTAGGAGTAGATAGTTTGTAGCTGTGTGTTTTATTAATTTTTTGTGTGGTTTGGGAGCTAAGATCGCAACTGGTTGTTCATTAGAAAACGCCATCCATTTGAGAAAGCTGTGAGCCGCAATTGATTGTTGTGTTTTTTTTTTGGGACCGATCAGAAGCTAGTGACTCGAGCCTATCAAGTTCCTCGGGGATTTTGTGGATAAATCTAGATATCTAATCATGCATGGTAGGAGGCTCCATTCAAGACAATGTTGGATCATCAATAATTATTGGCATCATGATTTTAGATGGAACCCACGCCTTGCAAATATATCTCGTCTCATCAGGAATTCACTAGTTGTGTACATATACATAATATTTTCTAAATCTGTTAGATTTATTCTTGGTGTTCTTCTTGATGCACCTGTATATTTCATGTTGTCATTAAATCAGTTACCTGGAATAGTTAAGAAGAGCTATCCGCAATGGAAGTCGTTGATTTCAGTTGTTTCTCTACAAAGCCGCAGGTTGAGCCATAGCTCTCCTTCAATCGCTAGCAAAGACTCAACGTGGATGGGATGCTTGCTTAAATTTACCATGGAGCAGTTGATGGATACATGTCCAGAATGATTTAAATCTGGAAATCGTGCCCTTTTCCAAAATTTGGCGTGCCTACAACGTTCAGTCAACAATTCCATTCGAGGAGGATACTACGTGCAATGTCTCTTCCTCAAGTCTCTTATATCTGTGGGACACAGATTGTGCATAGTAATCACAACCATTGTTTTGGGAATTTGAATCGACACTAAAATCGGTTGAACGACAACTATAGATATGATTTTTGAAATTGTTGAAGGGATCTATATGTTATGTTTGTTGTCTTGTGGAATTTTATTAAATTTGTGTAAATTTCACATGATGAAGAACCAATTACAGGGCAAAGTACCATAGTTTAAAATTAGTGGTTCTTGATGTTCTTCAGGGATGAAAGAACAAATCATTAATTTGATTGTGTCTACATTCTGTCATATGTTGGTGGGACTTGTTGTATTTCGGTGCTTCAAGATCGTCAGTTACAGGTTATCTTGTGAGTTTGTGAGTGTATAAAAGGTCAATTGTATGATTGACTACTGAAAATGTCTAGTAATCAGATCATTGTCCTATATAACTGTTGAAATTTTCTCTTCGGGGGAATTCAACAGATGGTAGTGTATCCATAGGATAATTCAGTATCAAGATTGTTCTTTGGGAGGTCGAGAAACGTCATTTCTACAAAGAACGTCAAAGATGGTCAAATTTTTTTGTACTTTAAATGTGTCAAATGGGAAGCTCGAATGTGTGGAGAAGAAAAGAGCGGAAGCCGGAAGATTTAGAGTGGGTGTAAGTGTTGATGAAGACCATTTAGATAAAGACAAATGACAAATTTTGTAATTGTGATTTCAGTATTGTAAGTTTTCTGTAATGTAGGCATTAAGGGGGGGTGTTAGAGATAATGCCTCATTTAGGATGCATACTAGAGTTTAGGGATTGGTTTGGTTTGTTGGAGAATGTTGAGAGATTCTCTCAACCTCTCCCTCCAAGAGTGGAATAAGTTGAATCCCACTTCAACTGTGTATATCTGATGTATCTCTGTTTATTGTATGTGAAATACAAATTATTATTTTGTATTTATATGATATGGTTGCTCTCCATATTCTCAATTGAGGTAGACATATACACAAATAAAATGAATGATATATACATAAAATGAATGATATTAGAGTTTATCATTTAATTGATGATAATGAATTCTAAAAGATTATTAAATATAAAAAAATAATCTAACTAATTAACCTTCTTATTTAAGAATCGAAATAGTGAAAAAATTGGATCATTTCTCAATTTGTGAATTTAATGTATGCAATGGATAATATAAAAGTACAAGAGGTTAGAACTAAGACATCTTTGGGATGTGACATTAGATATGATTGAAATATATGGGGAAGTAGCTTGTACATAGGCAAACAAATAGAATGACTTTAAAATGTATTTAATGATGAATTTTAAATGATTAGTAAATATAGAAACATTATGAATTTTAAATGATTGATAAATATTAGGTAATTAACTTTATTATTTAATAAGAAAAATAACATTAATTATATTGTGTTAGTTTTTTGGATGTAAATTGTGTATGGAGTTTATGAAATGAGTGGACACTCCATTCATATCAAGGATCGTTGAAGTTGAGAGTAATGAGAAGATAGTTGACGGGAGGTTATAAAGGTAAATAAATTTAAACGTTGGAAGAATGTGGATAAAAAATTTTAACCCTAAAATAATGAAATAAGGGTATATGAGACTAACTACAAATTATTTAATTTAGGTCAAAGGGAAATTAATGTTAAATGAGAAATTTAAATTATTATAAATTTAAGTAATTAATTGATAAAAGATAAAAATAAGTAATTTGGGGTAAGCAAGGGGATAAGTTATAGGCATTAGAAATGAAAGGAAAAATTTAATGGGTAACTTAATATTTAAAGGAGAAATATAACTATTAAAAAAAAATGTAAGAAAAGAGAGGAAAATAGAAGTAGGGTTTATTTTAGTCTTGGTTTAAAATTCTTGTTTTTTTTTTCAATGGCTAATTTTTTCTTAACATCCAGAAGTCTAACATAATATTATGGCGAACTGTGAAAACCTGCACACTATGAAACATTAATTTAACTAAAATGATCTTAACCTTAATAAAAATAAAGAAATCAATGTACTTAATTAACCGTATTATTTAGAAACCAAAACAACATTAATGTGGCCAATTAACTATTTAGGAAGCAAACAAAGACTTTGGTTTTTTCAATTGAATGCGTTGATATAAATCTATTGGAAATCACAATTTTCTTTTATTTAAATTACATCTATGAATGTATAAATAGATTCAACTTGCTGAAAAACTCAAATAATATTTTCTTACTAACTTCAAATATCTGTATATCTATTTCAGGTTAAGCATAAGCATGTGGAACAAATTACAACTTTCCATGCCCTATCTTTCTGTAACCTTGTTATTTAGAAACCAAAACAACATTAATGTGGCCAATTAACTAATTAGGAAGCAAACAAAAACTTTGGTTTTTTCACTTGAATGTGGTGATATAAATCTATTGGAGATCACAATTTTCCTTTATTAGTCCCTGCCAAGGCCAGGGACTAATAGCGATGAGTTCATCGTTGACTTGCTATTAGTTTAGGTTTGACTTTAAATTTTTTTAGAAATTATAATGTTTAACTTAGGAAGTTTGTATTAATATATTTTAAAATAAATATATATATATATATATATATTTGTTACAATTTGATTGGTTTATAAGTTTAAAGTGTTATTTCTGCCTTCACGTCTTCCCATGCATTAAATAATATTTAAAACAGTGCTTCCAACTACCACCCTTAACTCCTGTATTGGTCATGGCCACTGGTTGCTAATTTCGAGACTCATGGGTAGGTATGGGTGAAGTGCCGACTAAAAATGACGGAAGAGCAAAATGGCGGTTGATAGATTGCTTGGTATGGCCGAGGATTCAGGCGAGAAGTGTCCCCCTGCTACGCAACATTGAATGCTGCGGCGGGTGGTGGATAGGCCGTCAGGACTCGGATATCCTCAATCAACATTGGCGGTTGTAAGGCTCATACGGGCGTCAGTCATTGCTTCTCACAGCATTCATTGCACTTACCATCCTTACTGTACTGATCAATATGGCTTTTCCTCTTCTCACGATGCACCGCCAATGCTCAATAATCACAACCACATAGGGGATGATGTTGAGGACGGAGAATTATCTATCCTCGTTGGCAAAGAATCACTGTATACTCCCCAATAGGACTATGTCAAGAGGCTCGAGATTAACAATGGCGATGCCAGAGCTCGCCAAAAAGCTGTCTCCTGGATTTTGAAGGTAAAAAAGCTATCCATTCATCCAAAATCTCAATGCCCAAATGTAAAATCTTAATGTTGAATGCTTTGAACTTATGTTAATGAATGCAGGTTCAGGCGCATTACTATTTTCTTCTAGAAATAGCCCTGCTGGCTGCAAACTACCTTGATCGTTTTCTTTCTTGTACAAAAGTTCAGGTAGTTGATAAGAGCTTCTCATATTTTTGGGTTCTGTCAGTATGACTAAAGCATTTATAAACATATCATCTCTCAAATGATCTTCCATTCAAAATCGTTGTAAACAGCTTGAATGTTGTTGTGTTCATAGCAATGGAAGTCGTGGGCGATACAACTAGCATCTGTCGCCTGCTTGTCTCTGGCATCCAAGATGGAAGAACGCCAAGTTCCTCTGCTTCTTGCCCTTCAGGTTATGATAGTAATTATGAATTGAATGTCACTGTGGCTCCTGCTTGTGTTTGAAAATGGTGCTCTTATTTTGTGTTTACAGGTAGGGGAAGTCGAACAT